>CAIGRB010167719.1:974-14767 GCA_903798255.1 Fraxinus quadrangulata
TATGACAAATTAAATAAATAGTGTTTGTAGATTCAAGTTTTGGTAACTTTTTATTATAAGGAGTTGTCATTGTGAGATATAATTTACATATGATTGGATCTTAAATTATTCGTTGTTAGTATTAAGTAATAACGAAATATGAATGTCGTTATTAATTATTACGGTTAAACTAGCACGTGAGGCATTTTCTAGTTTATGAAGTGAATAGTTAATTTCGTAAACTAAGATTTCATCAATTAAATAGACGCATAAATGTTTTGTTAAGAGAACAAAACAATGGAGACCAGCTACACAAATTTCACATGGATGTTGTGCTGTCAAAAGTCGCTAATATGGTACCATTCAGGTATGACAAGAATTATATGAATATTGTGAATGATTAATATACAATTTGTCGCTTTTAGATACAATACAATAAAAGTGGCTTTTTATGTCATTCATTTACGACGTGTGATTTCAGGCAAGCCGTAAAAAGTCCTTTTTTATGGCATGCTATAAATGTGTGTCGTAATAATCCAATTATTTAAAGTACTTACGGTACTTTTTACGACGTACCATAAATGTGTCCTAATAATCCAATTATTTAAAATACTTACGGCATACATTTAGGACATGTTGTGAATGATTTATTTGTACAACGTAATTCTCAAGCATATGTCGTAAATGGTTTGTTTTTTTTTAAAAATAACTTTTAAGGCGTGCTTATTGTATGCCGTAGTAAGTGCACGCCGTAAAAAGTTATCAAGATTGTGAACAAGATTTTTATTTTTTTCGTGCGTAATCGAATTTTTCTTTTCCTTTTTCTATTCCTTCTTTATTCCTTATCTTTTTTTCCTTTCATGTTTTTTCCTTTCCTTTCCTTTCCTTTTCCTTCCTATTGACTCCCACTCTTTCTTCTTAGTGTCTTCTTTCTTCTTCCTTTCCATTAATCTAGATTATGATTCGCGTATCATTCGTTTAAGTTGATATCGAAATTCTTGGACAAGGTGAGTTTGTAACTCGAAAAGAGTTTCGAAGATTACGAACTTAAGAGCGGAACAAAAGATATGATTGATTAAATTGAGATTGACACGCGCGAGCACACACACACACACACACACACACACATCGTAATCGATTGAGTTATACAAGGAAGCGCCCAACTTTTAACATAATATCTATCGCTCTTATCTTTTGATGCATCGATAGTAATGAACATTTTAATATTATTACGAAAAAAAAAAGTTGACGATGGGATTATAGTTCCACGGCAATTGAACAATTTTCATTTTTTGTCACACCATGTGACATTTCCTATTGTATATTGTCTTCATATATTGTTAGATGTCAATCGGGGATAATGCATATGAATTAATAATCTAAGTGAATTAACGATAAATTAAAATTCATAGTCCAACTGATGAGACTGTTACTTTCATCTAATAGTTCTCACTATTTTTCTTTCGAAAGCCATGACCTTCGTATGTTATATATAGGGCATTCCTTAAACTTTTTGTTACATAGTAAGATTTGATTCTACTCAAATTACTACAAACATATATTTTTTTGTGTAAATATTCCACTCCTAGATTCGTGTTGAAGTTTAGAAATTTTGTTTCTCTTCACATGTCATTGATGTGCGACTTTTGTAGGATGAAAAATCTATTATATCATGTGAGATAATTGTTCATAACTTGAGTACAGTTAAACGGAACAAAAATATTTTAAAGAAACATATAGTGAATTCTCTCGTATTTGAATTATTATCAAACTATTTTTCGAGCAACTATATATCATCATTTTTTTGATGATTTAAACCTCGAAAATTATTGACTTGCAAACAAGGCTGGAAAGTGCATGGCCCAGCCCAACCCATATTGGGCCTTGGGCCAAAATTGGACTGAACTTTTAATGGGTGGGCCAATGGACACAATCTTGATTGGATCGAATTCTTATCAAACCATCTAATTAACTCAAGAAACTGTCCAACTCTACACCCCTAGTCATCTTGTCACTGTAAGTGCTTAATTGGGAAATCTAAAAACTGATTTTGATAAAAAGGAGCGAATTAACACGAAATGAGTGATGAAGAAAAGAATATTTACCATATATTTACGTAGTGTATAATTAAAATTAATTTTATGATCAATTTTTAAGCGAAACAAGCACTAATGTGAAAGTGTGGATGCTTCCAGAATCAAGTGCGTCGTTTGACATTACAAATCACAGAAAACTGAAAACCCTCTCTCTATCTCTCTCTCTGTTCTACCCCCAAATTTTTTTTTTGCTTTCTTCTTCCCGCCATTTCATTCTCTCTATTTGCCTCAAGAATCTCAAAACACCCCTTAAAAGTTTAAACACTTCTCTCTCTTTCTATATTCCAACCAGTGAGCGTTTCTATCTAAAAGATATAAGGTTCGTATACATGCATTATTCGTTTTTTTGATGTCTTTAATTATATACCGAGAATTTTTTGTGTTGAAATTCGTACCCTTTTTATACGGGTCGGCTGTTTGAATTGAGGTTCAAGCAGTTATTTCTTCCAGTTTATGTGTTTGTTTAATTTCTAGTTTACATATCCATTGATATTTCGATCCGATTTCCGATTTTTTTTGCTCCCTTTCAACATTTCAGAAGTCTAGGGTTTTAAGATATTAATTCCTAATTTCATTTCATTTTTCAAGTAAGTGGGCCGACTTTTTACTCTTTAGGAAAGTTGATTTTTGAAAATTTTGAATTTTTATGGAAAATTGCTGTAGGGATCAATAATAAAGGAAAAAAACTGAACTTTTTCTTAGTAATATAACGTTCTTTAAATTGCACATTGTTCATAATTATTTATTTTTTCTTAAACATAATTGTTAAATTTTGTTGTATGGTTTTGCAGTTTTAGTGAGATAATGGCGTTGCCTTCTGGTTTTTGGTTTGTTTATGTTGCATGTATCTGATTTTTCTTTCGAAATTTTCGTTTGAGATTTATATTTAAATCTGCTCTATGTTCTTGCTTAGATATTGGATGTGTAGAAACCCATCTAAATGTGAATGTTAATGGGTTTCAGCACTTCCGAGGAATAGAATTTTCTTTTTCATGATTTTTAAATTTGTTAATGAAATAAAGTAGGAAAGTGCAGTGCATGAATGGTTAAATTGAAGAAGTATATACCACGGAGTGTATAAAAGTTAAGTATGTATTTCCGTTAAGACACATCCATCAATCTAGCAGGAGTTCATTTATGATATATTCACTAATTACAATATAAGTAAAATTTCATTAACTTCATTAAACATTTGTTTACCACATTTTCAAACTCTCATTTGACTGGTGATATTCCTTAATATGCTTTATTTCACTTATTTTGCATTAGTGAATTTTTCTCTTAATTGGTCAAAATGTTATCATTGTGAAACTAAAAGTTAATGAGAGTGATGGGGGTCATACATTATTAGTTCAACGTAGTTCCTTGCATGTATTACTTCATTAGTTTCTAACATCAAATTATTTATGAACAAAAAGCATTTGTTATGGTCTATTTGTAATTTCCTTTAGACCATTCTTGTTATCATTCATTCTGTATACTTTGAAGAAAAGAAGAAACGTAAGAAATATAAAAGTGAGGATAGAGCATCAATTAATTACGTAATATAGATTTTCTATAGTTAAAATCAGGACCCATTCTTTCAATATTAATTAAAGCTTTTAGCCCATTATGTTAATAGGTCTGCAATTGTAAGTTAAATGCTTGTATTTCAGTTGATATTTTTTTTTCTTGAACTTAATTTTTAGCAGCAAAGTTTTTCAATTATGCCCCTCTTTGGGTGGGATTAGAATCAGATGTTAATAGATTTTGGTAAAAGTTGGTGAAATATATGGTTGAAAAGCTATGGATCTCTTGAAATGTATAGTTAAAATTAATTATTGATTTTGATTTAGATTAAAATTTTGATTTTAATCCCCACCAAGTAGGGGTTATATGTGTTTTTCACCCATTTAATACTTTTTATTTTTAAAAAGGAAAAATTGTGCAAAATTATTTAATAAATTTTCAGCAGCTTGGTAAAAGTGAAACCTCAAATCTTGAAATAAAATTCCGCAATTGTAAAATATTCTTGCTTGTATATTCCAGCCTTGAAATATTATTTGAATGTTAATCTTTCTTTAGAAACTATATTTTGCTGTCAATATGTGCCCTAGTTGTGTATTGTGAATGTCTCATTGTCTACAGCTTGTTCTTGGTCCTCAGTATAGGAAAGGGAGAAAGTTTTTAACTTATATCCTAGTGGATTAAACATGCTGGTATGCTTGATAGATTTAGTTACGATGGTTTTCTGTTAATTAATCACAATATTTCTGAGCAAAACCAATTGATAAATTTTCCATTTTTGACCTTCAAAAGGCCAAATGACAAGCTGTAGTTGCCGTTCACGATGCGTGCGCGCACGCGCACACACAAAGTTAATAGTTTACCCTTTCACTTGTCATAAGTTGTCCTCCTGTTCATGGTATTGGCACTATACTTTCGTGGCATAAAGCAATGACTGATGAGCATATTGAAGCTCAAAATAATGGAAGGATGAGAAAAAAAAGCCAGTATGTACAGATGGAAATAGAAGATGCTTGGACTCGGGTACGAGTACTATCTAAGTGCGGATATTTTATTATCTAAAATATAGGATACGGAGATATGGCTAAATAGAGTCCAAATTTTGAAAATGGGTACATGGGTACCTCTTTCAAATTTCAATTTTTTTATTAACCCGAGATGTTATTTTAAATAGACCAAAATCAATTGTTCACAAAGAAGGAAATGAGTATTGAATAAGGGGTCAAGACGAATAAAATTAAATTTTGGGGTTTAGTTTTTAGTTATGGGAAGTTAATTACTAAATGTTATGTAAAATAGAACATGGAGGATTTGATTGTAATTTGGACTTAGTAGAACACTAAGTAACACTATATGGAATCCATTTTCATTTTATACAAAGAAACCCTAAACCATTGATACAGAGATGGAAAGAAGGGAAAAAAAAAAAAGAAAAAAAGTGAAAGAAGAAAGAAAGAAAGAAGAAAAGGAAGGGAAAACCTAATGTTACCGCCTTCCTCCACCGTCTCGATGGCGGCGCTAGGTTTACAGAGAGCATAAAATAGAAAGAAGAAAAGAGAAAGACAAGGGAAAGTAAAAAAAAAATAGAAAGAAGAAAAAGAAAGAAGCAAAAATGGCGAAGTACCCATTGAAATTTGGAGGATCCGACGCATATCTCGTATCCATACTCGTGTCGCGTCGATACCGGTACTTCGTCTATTTCAAAGAGTCCGAGCATTAGAGGTTTTTTGGTGCCTTCAATTGAGTATTTATGTGTCAGAGTAGAACAAAGTATCTTTCAATTGCATACTTGATAATGCCAATAAATTTTTGGTCTGGAGGATGATAGTAATGGTAAATTTCCATTGTTGGTTCAATTCCTAAACAAAATATATGACCTAACAAATAGCAAGAAAAGGATATAATTGACTAGCTTAAACTATAACATGATTAAAGGGAGTGAAACTTTAAAGTTAAAATCTGTAATTGACTAGACACAAACCATAACATGATTGAGGTGGGAACAAAATGTTAAATATTAAAACATCTGTACTCGTGCAGCTTCCTATGATTAAAGAATCTCATCAGAATACACAGAAGTTTGTAATGAAGAGCACAATAGGAGTTATGCTCAAAAAGAAAGTTAAAAAGAAAAAAATCTGGTTCATGAAAATAACCCTGCAATTTATGGAAGTTGAACAGAATCGCCTACTAACCTGATATTCTTTTTTTTAAAAAAAATTTACTTCTACTTGGACACACTTGACATCATGTTTAGTAAGAGTGATCAAGATTCTGTGACCAGAGTCCAGCTTTTTATGGAATTTAGCAGAATGAACCTAGATACCTGATTTTGTTTTTTATTCACTTCTACTTGGTCATACACTTGAAATCATGATTAGTAGAGTTATCAAGATTCTGCAAATCAGAGTCTTCTTCTGAACTACTTTTGTGATCACATTCTTCCCCTTACTGTTTTCTTCCCCCACCACCCACCTTGTCTCCAAGTGAGTGCGCATTTTTCTTTTCTCGTGTTTCTTTAGGTCTTTGGTTTACTGTGTGCATATTTGGTTGAACAATGAAAATACTGAACGCCATGGTTTATAAATTGGGAAATGACTTACTGGTAAAGAGTTGAGATGAAAACCTTTGTGGTAGCCTATAAAAAATGATTTATCCATCTCCTGTAAAGATGTATCTCATATAATGCAAGCTGTGAAAGCTCGATTATCTGATGGAACATGAATTGACTTCTTTGATTTCCTGGTATCATAAAGATTTCTATATGTTGATGGAGTGCTCTTATATGTTTCTTTTTTTAGGTTTATGTGCCTTGGGTTGGTCTATATGCCTATGGTTGGGCTGCCCGATAGTTCTCTCATTACCCAACTGCCGTCTAAACATCTTTGCATCGCAGCTATGGAAGCTTCAATGTGGTAATAACTATTGTTGTGCTGCACTTTTCATTTTACCTTGCTTTCTGTTTTTTGCTTCATCATGGTTGTTTCAATCTTTTTTCCCTGGTAATGAATGAACTTGGAAAGTAATTCCTATGGAAATATCTTCGCATTTGTCTGCAGAGTGTAACTATGCGAAGGAACTATCTGGATACATGGTTGACTTGGCGGAAAGAGCATAGTTATATGGTTTGAGCGGGAAGAGACTTTGCAGTGCTGTTGATACTACTCTTCAGGAATTTGACCAGTAGACTTTCCTATTACTACTTCACATTGAGGATGGAGTGCAATAAAGATGAGGCCTCCCGAGCCAAAAGGATTGCTGAGGAGAAGATGGAGAACAGTGACTTTGAAGGGGCAAGAAAGATTGCTTTGAAAGCGCGAAATCTGTACCCTGAACTTGAGAATATAACACAGATGCTGGCCATATGTGATGTTCACTGTGCAGCTAAAAATAGGATTTTGGGATCGGAAAAGGACTGGTATGGAATCCTTGGGGTTGAAAAGTTGGCTGATGAATTGACCATCAAGAAACAATACCGACGACTTGCACTTGTTCTCCATCCTGATAAGAACAGATTTCCTGGTGCAGAAGCTGCTTTTAAGCTGGTTGGGGAAGCAAATTTAGTGCTTACGGACCCAGCAAAGAGGTCTTCATTTGACAGTAAGATTAGAGTTTCAGTTAGTTCAACTCCATCAAATCAAACCCCTCATCACATAAACACAAATCCTTCTTTGAAGAAACAATATGGATTCCAAAACAAATTTCCAAACTATTTTCCTGATAAATTCAGTGGTCTGAATCATCATCAAGCAACAGGATTTAATTCAACAGTTGGACAGGGAATGTTCTGGACTTGTTGCCCGTTTTGCATTATTAAATTCCCTTGCCAGAAAGAAAATGGGAACAAATCTTTGCAGTGCCCTTACTGCTTAAAAACCTTTATTGCTTATGATATAGGTTCTCAAGGTGTTTCCATAGGATCCAAATGCAGTCAACCAAGTGCTCCAGACGTGTTTCCGAAAGTAGGGATCCCAAATCAGGCCCCCCCGAAAATGGGTGTGCAAAGTAACATTAGATTCCCAGCTCCTGGTGCAGGATCTCAGGGGAGTGCTAGTGGTAAAACAAAAGAGAAGACCCAGAATTTCTATTCAACGAGTGGTGGAAACGAAAGGGGTGGAATGCCCAATGGTGATGCAATGACTAGAGAATCAGGTGATCAGAAAAACAAAAATAGGAAGAGGGGTAGGAAGAGGGTAGTGGAATCTAGCGAGAGTTGTGATACATCAAGTAGTGACGACATAGAAGATGTGACCGTTGAGGAAAATTTTGGAGATCCTGCTAACATGGGTGATTCTGGACTTAATAGTAACCACTGTGTACGAAGATCAACTCGGCAAAGGCAGCATATCTCATACAATGAAATTGATGATGACAATGACTACAATGACATTGCCATACCTCCAAAGAGATCATGTAGTGATTTCAAAGAAGAGCAAGAGGATTCTCTAGATACTGAAGATTTGAAGTGTGGTAATGCAAATAGCTTTCATACTGATGCAGATAATGCAAGAACTGAAGAAATAGATGATTCTCAAACAGATTTAGATGAAAAAATATACGAGTGTCCTGATCCAGAATTTAATGATTTTGACAAGGGCAGAGAGGAAAGTTGTTTTGCTGTTGATCAAATGTGGGCTTGTTTTGATACATTAGATGGCATGCCAAGATTCTATGCTCTGGTCAGGAAGGTAGAGAGTCCTGGATTTAAATTGCAAATTACCTGGTTAGAAGCTGATCCGGAAGACGAAGATGAGAAGAATTGGGTTAGAAAGGAATTACCCGTCAGTTGTGGCAGATTCAAGCGTGAGATGACTCAATATACTTCAGATCGTTTTACATTCTCTCATCAAGTGCTTTATGAGAAGGGTAAGAAGAGAGGTTCTTTACTCATATATCCTAGGAAAGGGGAGACTTGGGCTCTTTTCAGGGACTGGGATATAAGATGGAGTTGTAACCGAACGAATCCTAAATGTTTCAAATATGAAATTGTGGAGGTTCTCTCTGATTTTGTTGCAGGTGACGGTGTGAAGGTTGCTTACTTGGATAAAGTTAAAGGATTTGTGAGCCTATTTCAGCGAATGGGCGAGAGTGAGGCCGATTCATTTTTTATACAGCCCAATGAACTGTTTAGGTTCTCTCATCGAATTCCTTGTTTTAGAATGACTGGCGCTGAAAGAAGTGAAGTTCCAGAAGATTCTTTTGAACTTGATCCCAATTGCATACCTCTCAATCCTGATGATTTGTGGTACCCTGATAAGGGAAATGCATTCTAGGAAAACATGGATGCTGAAGTCGACCCAAAGTAATTTTGCACCTGAGAGTATGAGCGTGCTGAAGAAGTTGTGGACTTCAGACAATTGTTGAGAAGATGTCTAAACATAAAACACCTTCCATTTTGTAGTATATTTATTAAATATGAAGGAAAACATGACAGTGTATCCAGTCCATGGCAAAGGAATTGCTAAATGCTACTCTACCCAGCCACAGTTTCAGGGAGAATATATGGAAAAGATGACGTTGAGGAACTAGAATCCTTCTGAAATTAAACTGTTGTTACTAGAAATGATTATAGTTTGACATGGTATTTTAACATATTGCCTCAACAGTTACCTCCTTTTGTAACTGCAGCTGTTTTATTCTAGATAGAGGATGAACCCCATGTTTTTGCCTTGCAGTGGGCATCCAGTTAGGGTTATTTCTTTGATGATGTAAAGATCTATTAGACATACTAATCGTGGATGGTTCTGTATGAAACTTGAAATGACCGTTTCTTTTTCTTCTGCTATGATCTCCTTGATATATGGTGCAGGAAGACGGTCTATGGAACATGCCTAAGCTTTTGCTTACTCGCCTCTAATTTATTAGCTAATGGGACAGTAAATGTGAATTTTCACTTTTGATGCATTTTTGTTTGTACGTGCATTTTAAGACATGAATAAAATGAGAAAGAACGCAGGCTGAAAACTTAAAAGCAATTGCTAGTTTCTAACTATACAATCTTCGAGATCAGATGTGTTTAAAAATATTATTCGTCGTCAGTAAAAATCATCACAGGTCTATATGATAGTGAGTTTTTTTTTTATTCATTGGTCAACGGAGGTATGATGTACTTTGACGCATTGGAAAATAAATGAAGAGATTTATCACCAACACCAATAATGATATATATGAATGATGAATATTATTACTTTGTGTTTTTTGTATGGTTGTTATTTTATTGCTAGAAAAAGTGGATAAGTTTTTGAATATTCACATCAACAATCATTGGGGTGTGCATTTTGTCAAGTTAAACTAGTGGCTGAGTTATAGAAGCGGGGTGGCGAGCAACATTTGAAATTATCTTAAATTTATGTATAAACTTTTTGAAGTTTTTTTAACATATGCAAATTACATTTTGTTCTATCTATTTTGTTGTTGGGTTAAACGAATACAGCTGTTTTTCTTTAATCAATGGAGTGTATGAGATGTAATGTATTTTCATGGCTTTATTTGAAAGTTATTGTTGGATTACCCTCGTTTCAAGCATGTTCCTACATTATCTATGCATTCCATCGAAATGTTACAACATTGACTAGAACACGGGACCTCTAGTTTTGATATCAACTTGATGCGAGTTATTGTCACTATTTTGTTCACCTTCATGGCACAAATGCAATTCACCCTATATCACCATAAATGAGTTTGGGAATTCATCCAAAGCCTAGTCTATCAATCAGTGGCGGAGCGGATGAAGACATTTTGAGTTAGTGGGCACAACTCCGCTCCCGTGTAAGACGGGACGAGGCCCTTGCACTGTTTATTACCCCGTTTATTTATTTTTTTAAATTTTTGATAATTCATTTTATTGCCCGACAATAATATATTTTTTAATCTTTACTTATTTTTAAAAGTTCAATTATTCAAATATATTTGGTAAATTAAAGCTTTTATTGTTTGTCATATTTTTTTAGATAATTTTAGTTGTCATTTTCTATTAGAATTGATGAAATTTCGTGAAAATTTTCATTTAAAGTATTGAATTCTAATAATAATAATAAATTAAACAGGGCGGGGCACCGGTTACCCGTCCCCGCCCCGTTCCCGACCCGAATACCCGATTAAGTGAGTAATCCCCGCCTCGTTGGGGCGGATCCCAGCGGGTATCGGGTTTGTCGGGATTTTTTACTATCTCTAGATATACATACACTATATTGAAAATAGGACTAATATTTTAGTGCGTCAACAAATCAAGCAAAAATTCATTAGTTCCCAGCCTTTTAATAATGGATAGAGACCAAGATATTAAGCACATATTTTTTAGTAGCATGTTTGGGTAAACATTCTAGAACTTGTTAAATCATTACATAATCATCAACATTAAATTCTTTATGTCTATGGCGTGAATCGACTGCAAGTTTATAGTGGTCATTACTTAAAGCAGTTTTTTGTTTAATTGTATCATGTAACTGATGAACGGTCAACAAAAGCTTGAGTAGAAGTAGCTAGACGAAAATCAGTAGGTAAAGGAACAAGATCAAGTAGGTTTGGAAGGTGGTTGCCGCAACTACCAAGCCGTAACATGTGCGTGAATAGTGATTTGGTCAGAGGAAAACGCTAACGCTCTGATACCAAATTGGTGGTGAACTCAAGCAACTAAACAATGAGCAATTAAAGAAAAGGATGAGGGAGAAATAGGAGAATTGGGAAGAATAAGAGAAAAGATCAAGAGAGGAGAGAGAATTGGAGGAAGACTTTGCAATTTTATTCAATGATCGAAGGTTATTTATTACAAAGCAAGATCCTCTTTATAGAATTGCATCAGTCATGTTAATGGTAAAATTGTATTCCAAGTTCTTTAGAATATCTCATTCAGATTGTTGTTGGACAACCTGTTATCTTAACATCTTCAACTTTTTTCAGCCAAATTTGGGATTTGGGGGTCATTAAAAGGTAAGGTTTGATGGAGATGTGCAAGTTGCTATTACTTGGTCACCTTGGCTAACATTCTTCCAAATAAGTATTAACCATCCTTGCTTGCCAGATGGAGTAATTTCTTGTTGTCCATGTTGGTCAAGGAGCTAATACTTTTGCTGGATTCACTTAATTGGATATGCAACATGGATGAAATGATATTTGTTTTCATTTTATTTTTCCAATTTTTTTGTTGATTCTTGACTCTCCACTGTGATCCCTTATTATCTTTTCTCATTAGAAAAAAGCTGAGATGAATCACTATTAATAGCTTCCTTTTCATTATTTTTTTTTTTGAATATTAACCGTTCCCTAGATATGATGTTTGGTTCCCTCAATCACTTCATTATTTAATCTCTCTATGAACTTTGAATCTCTTCCTCAAAATGGACAAGCAAGTTGGCCTCCATAGATTTGGCACCATCCTGAAATTGAAATCACAGAGGAGCAGAAATGCTCTTATCCATGTAATTAAGGAACAGATAAATGTGGCCTTGGACAGCTACACCCATCCTCATCAAACTAAGGGAAGTGGAAACAATAGTCGTGTGGATAGATAGTTTGGGGCAAGCAGTTCTCGAAGCAACTGCCCTATGATAGTATTATACATTTAATCTGAAAATACACATGCCCATAGAGGCAAGCACTGTAAAGTTGTACACCACACACTACTTGAAATCAGTCTTCTTAGCTCCTGTTTGGGCTCCATTTTAACTTCAATACATTTTTCTTTTTCTTCTTTTCAATCACACATTCTTCAATAAAATAATATTACGTGTAAACTCAATTCTTTTCCTTATTTTTTAAACACATTCTCCAAAAAATTATTATTTTCAAAATACATTTTTGTCAAAACCTCATTAAAATGGAGCCCAAACAAGGGCTTAAGTTCCTTCTTTGTGACACTCTTTTGATTGCAATCACTTTGACTGAAATTTAATGGCTGATGATCCTCTATTTACAATAATTTGCAGGAGTTCCTTGCATATTTGGTGTTTTGACATGCGATGATATGGAGCAGGTAACAGGGTGGAACAATTTTTTCTTTTCTGTGAGCAGAAAGACTAGTGTCTATTGAAGCTGCAATGTTTTGTATTAAAAAATGGACCTTTTCTACTCAGTTGATTCTAAGATTTATGCATCTGTAAAAATGCTATTATATTTTCTTTTGGTAAAATCGTATTTCTTAAAAAATGTTTTTGAAAATTCAGGCTTTGAATCGAGCTGGTGGAAAGGCAGGAAATAAAGGCGCTGAAGCAGCTTTGACAGCTGTAGGTCGATAACTTCATGTCATGATATTTTTCTTGCTGCCTTGCTTTTCCTTCCTTTTGGGGGTTAGTGTTATGGTTTTGCTAATCCCACAACTTCTGGAGAAATAAGTCTGTTACTATTACCTCTGAAAGCTGTATTTTGACTTCATTTAAGATGGGATCAATTTTCATGTTAAAATCCATCTATGAGCATTTAACTTCGAAGTCTATTTTTTAATATTAACTATTTAGGGCTCCTACTTAATTGTTTTGTTGTTCTTCTTGGACACATTCTTTATGGAGACGCTGCATCAAATTCTAATCCTGATCAGCACGCCAACTTCTACCTACCTATCTCTTGAGCTGTTTCTTTCCCCCTGTGTTTGTTTTGCAACATCACTTATATAGACAGTATGTTTTGCACACGAAACAGGATCACTCATGAAGCTTGGATTCTTTGTAAAACTTTATATAATGCCTGGTATTCATGATGGAGTAATCCGTCTGTATTTGCTTAATTGTTTTGTCCCTCTGTGGATATGGTTTTTATCCTTGTGTGAAATATTGGAAATATGTTTCAACTACTTTTATTATTTATTAAACTTTTATTTTAGTCTCATCTTTGATTGCATGAAAAGATTATTGCGTTCTTCCTTTTTCCATTTTGGAGGCTAGACTAGCATCTAGCTTGTAGATATATGTACACGTCAACAGAGAACCTCTTCTCCCTCTCTTTTCTTTGTGTGCAAAATGACATGCACCTGCACGATATGCTCCTTCCGGTTCTTTTTTTTCCACTTCATTTGGAATAGCCTTTGTTTACTGGTAGTTGTAGACTTGACACTGTTAAATGCCACTGTCATGATCATTCGTATAAATGTTTACCTCCATATATCTGGAAGACTAACCTTCCTGTCACGAGTGAAAGATGTCTGGTGGAAGACATAATTTAAATAAATAAAATTGTCCATCCTTTAACAGATGAAGCTTTTAGATAAGATGATTCAACGTC
>CAIGRB010167725.1:4636-22998 GCA_903798255.1 Fraxinus quadrangulata
TCTGGGACGACGAATGTGAATTAATGATAAATTAAAAGGGGTGTTTTAATTTATCGATTTTGATTAGATCAAAATAATAATTTACGTCGTTAGGTATCGTGATTGGGAACCTAATGGGTCATACATAAAAGAGAACCAGAAGAATGAGATTTATCAATTAATTAATTGACAAGTGTTGGATAATTAATTAATTAGGTTGCCAATTAATAGGCTCGAATGGATTAATTGGATTCATGGACTAAATTTAATTAATTAAATATTGGACCGGGTTAAGTTTAAGAGATGGACCAGCCCACTTAGACTTATATTAATATGCTACTGAGATTTGAGAATTGAATGATTTTTTCATTATTCTTGCTAGCATGAGAAAAGAAATCTTGGCCGTCATTCTTGTTCTCTGTGTGGATCACCATTGGATGCTGGATAATTGGACAGCCTGGATTGCATATCATGATCATTGGAGTTCGAGAATCAGCAAAAGAGTTTGTAGAATTCATCAAAGGTACAATTCCTATCACAATTTATATCTAAATACAATGTAGATCCTTGGTGAAAATTGAAAATTGTTTACTTTCCGCTGCGCATGATTAAGTAAATTCACAACATGTTCGACCATTGAGAATTGCATGAATGAAGCTTGGACGAAGTAGCAAAAATGTAGCATAAAGCACTTGTTTGTTGTAGATCATTATGTTTCCTTCCACTAATGAATACCTATACAAAACTTATATGTAACTCATCTAATCATTTTGTTCAACTGGTTTTTCAGACATTCATTGCAAGTCTTATGTTTTCTATGTGTTGCATTTGAAAAATATTTTAAGTTATTTATTTTGTGCACTTGCTTAGTATGTACTTAAAAATGATTTATGCTCAATGTTTTCTATATATTGTAGTGGAATTAAACTTGTTAATTCAAAAAATCAGTGTTATGATTTTACATTTACCACACGGGCATTGCACACGTTATGAATGAAAATTAGGCCCGATTCATTGCAACGATTTCCATGAAAAATGTTACATCCGAGAAAAACGAATTATACTTTGGTTGTTTGATTGCAACGTGAAAATGAAAATCGAATTCCAAAGTACAACAATTTTGTACTACATTTTCTTTGTTTTTATGGAAAACGAATTCATATAGGTTTGGTGAGCTTTTATTTTCCAACTAACATGGAATTGGAATAACGGACCCTTAGTCCCCGTTTGACACCCATTTTTTGCCAATTTTTTCAATCTTCTGGGCCACATCTAAGACCACAAGGACGGATTGTCTGCCATTACATGACATTGGCTGTCAGATGTGTTTCATTTTTTTAACATTCCGAATCTCCCCTTGAATTGATGGTAGGTGGCTTTCAAATGTTTGTGTTAAAATGATGAAGGGCAAGGATGTAAACAGCCAATTGAATTTGGGAGCGAAATTGTCCAAAAAAATAAAACAACATTAAACATGCTGACATAATGGCTGAACGGCATTAATTATGCTGACAAAAAATTCTGAATTTACACATTCAAATGTCAGGCGCGAACTGTAGCAAAATGAGATGGAAAAAAAAATGGGAGTCATGTTTTCTTAGTATTGGAGTTAAAATTAATTTATAATTTAAGTTTTTAAATGCAATAAAAATTATTATTGGCATGTTTTTTATTTGAGAATATATGTTAATACAAGTAGGATTTTTCGTAGGAGAGCAGCCTAACTTTTCAAGTGACAAGCTATGTGCCTGGTGGTGTTAGGTAGGAGCTCCCATTCTTTGGCACAAACTTGCGCATCCACACATGCTTCCCATTAATACCAAATTTTGTCCATTGCATGAATGAAGCTTGGACAAAGTAGCACAATTGTAGCATAAAACACTTGTGTAAGATCATTATGTATCGTTCAAATAATTTATACCTATATAAAACTTATATGTAAGTCATCAAATCAATATGTTCAACTAGTTTTCCAAACATTCATTGCACGTCTTATGTTTTCTGTGTGTTGAGGTTGAAAAAGATATTAAGTCAAAAAGATTAAGTCATTCTGTTTTGTACATGTACTTTGCACGTCTTATATATTTAATAAATGATTTATAGTCAATGTTTTCTATATATTGGAGTTGAAAACTTATTAATTCAAAAAAAGAAAAATTATGAGATTAGATTTACCGCACGTGCGTTGCACATCTTATGAATGAAAAATTTATACTTATTCTTAATATTGGAGTTAAAAATAATTTATAATTTATGTTTTTAAATGCAATCAAAAATATTATTGACATGTTTTTATATCAAAATGTATGTTAATAAACGTCAGATTTTATTTTTTATTTTTATTTTTTTTTGCAGTAGACAGCCTTTATTTCAAGTGACAAGCAATGTTCCTAGTGGTGGTAAGTAGGAGCTCCATTCTTTGGCACAAACTTGCACATCCACACATGCTTCCCGTTGATAGCAAATTTTGTCTTGGTTTGAAGGTTGAGAATTGGATGAATGAAGCTTGGACAAAGTAGCACAATTGTGAAGCACTTGTTTGTGTAGATCATTATGATCCCTTCAATTAGTTGATGCCTATACACTCATTAAAACATTTTTACGTTTTCTGTGTTGCAGTTGAAAAAATATTTTTCATTGTAGGTGACATTTCTCTTCAAGTCAGAAGAGATCTACCTACCAATTAAAACAATCCGAATTTCGGCATATATTAGAATAAACCCAAACAATACATTCTTGGGTCGGTTTGTTTTTGGTTATTTTGTTTTCTTACTTGAAAACTTTATATTTATAATCTGAGAGAAGAAACTATGTATAATTACTAGTTCTTATACACAACAAGTCAACAACTATACTCGTATTTGGTAAAAAAATAGAAAAATCTTTATCCAAATGCAGCATAAATTCATAATTAAAATATGATGTAAAGGGTAACATTTGCATACCATCTTCTACAAGTTAAAAATCTGTTTTTCATAGTAGTTTTAACTATTCTAAAATCAAATCTAACCTAGAAAGTCAGTGAAAATTTTGGAGAAACAATGGAATTTTTGCCACGATTCCATAGGTTACTACATACAATCGACCTGCCTTCAGAAGTTTGTCATGGATAACGATTCCAACTGTGAATAATATGAGAGTGAATTTCATTCTTCAGCATCAGCGTTTTGGACTTTTTCTATTTTTGTTTACATTATTTTAATATTACAAACTAATTTTATTTAATTTTCCCGACTTGGTTTGGATTGGAATTTACCTAGTAACCTGATATTGACAGACCCAATAATTTTTTATTTAAAATAAACTGGCCCTTTTACCAATTAGCTTGGAGAACCCTCCCAAATCTGTTTGTTCGATTAGGGTAAGTCGGTTTATCGACTAAATTCTCACTTCGTACCCACATGTAAAATTAATGTAATTAATAACTACATTGTTCTTATAATCTTTATCTACCTAAAATATGCATAAGTTTACAGTTGGAGAAATATTTCTATATGACAAAGTCGTTGTAACTAATATTCTAAAATCTCTTTCTTTCTTTCTTTCTTTCTTTTTTTTTTTTTAAATAACCCTAAAAGAAAGAACAATTGTAGCATAAAGCGCTTGTTTTTTGTAGTTCATTATGTTTTCTTCAATTAGTTAATACCTATACAGAATTTATGTGTAACTCATCAAATCATTTTCTTCAACTAGTTTTCCTCACGTGCATGTGTTGCAGGTGAAAAAGATATTAACTCAAAAAATATTAAGTTATTTTTTATGCACTTGTGTAGCACATCTTACGTTTACAAAAAGGAATTCATACTCAATGTTTTCTATATATCGGTGTTAAAAATTAATTTCATAAAGAATATTATGATAGTACATTTTCAGCATGGGAATTGCACGTCTTATTAATGAAAAATGAAATGTATACTCGATTTTTCTAAGTATTGGAATTGAAAAAGAATTTATAATTTAGGTTTTTTAAATGCAATCAAAAATATTATTGGCATTATATTAGAATATACAATACTAAGTTAAAATAATAATTTTTACCATTGATACCTTTCTTTCACTACAAAAAAATATCAAATTTGCGACAAAAAATGTTGTCACATAAATAGAGATTTTATTGTAAAAATATTTGTTACAGACATTGTGGCTCTAATGCATTCTACAACAACTTTCAGTCATTCACTGCATTAACAAACTCACAATATTATTTGTTTGAAGTAGAAAACATGAAATAGCAACAAAATATTTTGTTTTCATAATATCGTTGCAATGTATATTGCAAAAAAATAAAAGGGTGACAAGTCAATTTATCGCAATGACTATTCCAAAAAGTTTTTGTGACAAATTTTTTTTGTTGCGAATATCATTTTAAAGGTATAACCTTTTTTACCTATATTATTTTTCAACAACACATGCTTATAATAATATATATTTTATACAAGTCATGTTTTGTCTTTATGCATTGCATAATATTTTAAAATATTCAATATTGTAGTAGAATTTATTATGTAACAAATTGCGTGTATAATTAAATTTGTTTCAAAACAGAGGTGGCTTGTCACGACATCATTTGTGCAACGATATATAACTGCCTTATTTGTTTCATAAATATTTATATATTTCTCATTTTTTATTCCACAATATATGAAATGTTACTCAAATTATTTTGTGGCGCTGTACATTTGTTTATGTAATAATTATGTTCGTAACTGAATTTATTCGCTTCAACAATATATAATTGTTGTCTAATTTATTTTGTCTATATTTATAATTTTTGCGTATTCTATTTTACAACTTGTAAAATTATTACACATTATTTCATGGCATATGAATATTCCTTGCATAATATTCTCAATGAAAGATAAAATAAAAGAGAAGGATACATGACAAGTCTCTCCTCCAAAATTATGAGAGGAAAACCATAAGAAAATTTTCAAGCACAAAATTACAATCCCGCCACGAAATTGTAAAATCTCGTATCTAGAGAAGAAATTTCTTTTCAACATACAATATGTTTTTGCGCATTAAAATAAAGTCCTTGTTTCGGCTACATATTATTCAGAATGCATTTTTCTTTATCTTCTTTTCAATCACATTTTTCAATAAAATAATTTACACGTAATTCCAAAATTTGTCTTCTTTTTAACCACATATTCTATAAAAATCACTATTTCAAATTTTTTTTTCTCAAAATTGGATTTTAATTTAGCCTAAACAAGGGCAAAATGAGATTTCCTAATTTAAACAAGAAAATAAAGTTTTAAAAAATACTAGTCGTTAACACGTGCGTTGCACGAATTTTGTAATTATTATATTTTTATTAGTGTAGAAATTTTCAAAAAGTAGAAAAAAATAATTTAAAATTTATTGGATTATTCAAGAGTCTTGGGAGCATATTATTGCTACGCTAATACTCCATCTAACAAGGTGATTATGTCAAAAACTGATATTAGTGCACAAAGAAACTCACCAAAAATAAAATTGAAATCATCCCGTGTAAGAACGTGGCAATACATGATAATAGAAACATTTGACATACATAAAGATTACAAGTTTACATGAGTAAAAAATATTTGATTCATTAAATAATAAAGCATGCATCGAAAAATAAAAATGCATAGCAAATAAGTTGTAAAAGGATATCATGCAGCATTTACAAAATAAAATCAATGAATTATGATGGAACTTACATGTGTATGCTAAGACAAAATGGATAATTCTTGCATTATCATTTCTGCTTCTTCTCTTGGTTGTTTATAAACGTCAGGATCTAAGTATAGAATAAATATTGGAATAATTGCATTAAATCAGCTAAAGCACCTACATAACCCCCTCAAAAAATGTAAAATATATCCAATGAGTATGTGTTGTATTCTCTGATCTTCGGACTCTCGAAATAGTCAGATTACCCATGTCGAACACGACATGGGTATGGATATGGGATATGTGTCAGATCCTCCAAATTTCAACCCGATACTTCGTTGTTTTTGCTTCTTCTTTTTTCTTTTTTTTTTTCTTTTCTTTCTTTTCTTCCCATTTTCTACTTTCCCCTTTTTGCTATCTATAAAGCTAGAGTCGCTGTCGAGAGGGTGGAGAAAGGTTGTGGCGCTAGATTTTCCCTTCTTTTTCTTCTTCTTTCTTTTTTCTTTCTATTTTTTTCTGTTTTTTCCTTCTTTTTCTCTCTGTATCGGTTAGGGTTTTGTTTGTATAAAATGAAAACGGATTTCATATAGTGCTACTTAGTGCTCCACTAACTCCAAATTGCAATCAAATCCCCCATTTTTTTATTTTATATAACAATTAGTAATCTCATAATCTAAACTAAACCACAAAACTTTATTTTATTCATCTTAACCCCCTATTGAATGCATATTTCCTTCTTTGTGAATAATTGATTTTGGCCTATTCAAAATGATATCTTGAATTAGTAAAAAAATTGAAGTTTAAAAGACGTGAAATTTGAAATCTTTTTAGTCATATCCCCGTATCTTATATTTTAGAAAATAAAAAATCCGACACTTAAATATGTACCAGTACCTGATACCCGTACTCGAGTCCAAGCATCATAAGTTTTATTTTCTAGATTGCATATATTGTTGTGAAGGGGTTTTGCTTCATGTGTGTCGTATGCCTCTTATTGTGGTCTATGTTTGTGATAAGTCCTTTTGGACTAGTCCAATCTCCTAATAGAATAGACTAATTTTCTATGTGGAAATAGTACTTTCAAATTTATATTTCATGTAATTGTCTTATGTAATGGGAGTAGTACTCCCATATTTAGATTTTCTACAAAATTCTCTGATGTTGGATGCTATGAGGAGAATTGTAGAACTTCTTCCAAAATAAATAAAATAACTGTGTAACTTCTTTTCCATTTCTAGAACTTCATCTCATAAGCACAATGAACTTTATCCTCACAAACCAAATTCAGTTTTGCTAATGAGCTACAGCACTATCTTAATACGTCAAAAAAATTATTCAAAAAATATAGCATCAGCTACTCTTTCATCTAAATATTAGGATCTTTCCCTTTCAATTGAGTTTTTACAACTCTTGGTTGCTTAAGTTTCTAGCAAAATTTCAAGCTAGTTTTCCACATGCAAATATACAATTAAGTTATGTCGCATTGTTTTTCTTCTTCGGAAACCAATCCCCACCCCTAAATTTCTAGACCCACTTATAAATAATATTTTCCTATTTTTCAATTTCTTTATCAATAAGATATAAATAAAATCTAAAATTGTTGTCTTTTCTTATACAAATAAAACATATTGAACATTACATAGGGAAGCAGCAAATCAATTTTGTTTTGACCACCAAAAATATTTTATCAAAAAAAAGGGTCAAGCTCATAATAACTCAAACAACAAAATAAAAAGGAAGCACTTAAGCACCCACCAAACTGTAGTGACTCTAACATTGGTAAGAATGACAATATTTATATAAAAAAGACCAGAATATACCATAGCAGTAACAACCTGATAAACCAGAAAAATATTGTAAACAAGTTTCAGTTACATGAAGCTGCATTCTGTCATCAATTACCTATATAAAGAAATTTGCTTACTAACTCACCTATTGAGTTATAGCAAGAGAGCGAAGACCACGCTCAGCAAACTTATCGATAATAGAGTGAACTTTTTTCTTCAAATCTTCCTTTAAGACACAGAGCTCCAGGATCTGTTTGGTAGAGAATTTTGAATTAGACAAATAATATAGAGAAAGATTAAATATAAGTCAGAAATGTGTTTCGATAATAGTTCAATAATTTAAGTAATCAGAATGTCAACTAAACTATTTTATTGACATTAGACGAAGTCAAGAACAAACTCACATTTTGCAGTCATAATTTTAAAATAGAAAACGTTTTGAAGTTCTTTATGCATCATTTTAGCCACCATACATAAGTATGTACTATATTACATCAGAATTCCTTACGCAATAACCACTATTAGTGTTATTGGCGGCCGAGAATGTGACTGTTGAAGTTAAAAAAAACCGCCTAACACCGTTAAATCATTAAATTCTATTCAAGATCACCATAGATGTAGACTATAAATTATAATAAAAAAGCTAAATAAACAATTAATATGAAGGTATCATCAACTCACACGATAAAAATACACTAATAAACCTTCATATGACCTCAATACACATAGTTATATTGAAACCCTAAAGCAATTAGCAACAACTCAATCAACAAATCAAGGAACCATGATGACTTTAATCCAGTAGAAACTTGAAGGCGTCCTGTCTTTAAACACAATGTTGTGAGTAGTCATGGAAGCACTGCACCTAACATATAATTAAACAAAAACAACTAAAAGTAAACAATTGCAATTGTTAAGTTGCCACTTATTTATCTATCTTCTTAAAAAGATACCCAATAGTTTTTTCATGTTAGATTCTGAAAGCTAGTTCACTGAAAAGTACACCATCACTATCGGTTAATCTCATCAAATTTTCATCAAAAGGATCTAAAGGGTTAAAAGGGTTACCTGGCACAATCCTCCATTGTGGTAGTTCTATCTCTTTTTTTTTTAATCGCATCCCATTACAATCCACTATTCATGAGACGCATGTCGAAGGATGTAAAAAGAGAATCAAATGCATACATGAAGGAAATGAATGAATATATGAAGGCCACAAAATGAAAAAAGGCGCTCGCGCGCACACACAAGGCAGAAAGAAAGAAACGAAAGTAAGGCTAAACAAACATGACCATACATCTTCTGAATCAATTAGCATCCAATTATCATCAGGCGATTCAACAAAGATTCTGTCAAAACCAGAGTCTTGGCTAGAAGGAAAGACAACAAAATGCCAGAAACAATTATGCATTTAATTCGGCAAATTACACGACTTTAAAACTTATTAAAGATATGAATTTACCTCTATACTCATTCAAAATGCTTCTACTTATAAAGAAATCACAAAAAGCTATCTTACTGCAATAGTTCACAAAATAACTGCTATACCACACACCCACATCCACTCATACCAACAATCACATTAGAAGGTGACAGCAATTATGGATTCATCTAAAAACTCTTAAACTACAACTATTTGACTTATCAGAAAATAAAAATTAAATATAATCAGTAGGGT
This sequence comes from Fraxinus quadrangulata, assembly GCA_903798255.1. NCBI lineage: Eukaryota > Viridiplantae > Streptophyta > Magnoliopsida > Lamiales > Oleaceae > Fraxinus > Fraxinus quadrangulata. Next base: position 13,721 of record CAIGRB010167725.1, read on the forward strand.
CTTAGCCTCATTTTTTTCTAGGTAAGATTGATTTTCCATTCAAAAGTTTAGCAAATATACAACTAAAAAACCACATGTCAACAATTGGACTATATTTTGTGGCTACAAGAAGCAACTCTAAAGACTTGGGTGATCATTGATTTGAAATAAAAAGTCTCAAAGATTGATCTTAATTGTTAGCACTATAAAAAAAAAAGTCTGTATAGCGCACCTTTTTTTTTAAAATAGTTAAAATTAAGATTATTGGAACCAAGTTTCAAAATAAAATCAAATTCTTCAAAATAGAAAGACAAATCAAATTATTCAAACTTCAATACGTCGTTTTTTATAGCAGACTTAGGAAAAAAAATACGATAATGGATATATATAAGACGTGTATAAAATGGATATAAGATGTAAGAAATTATAAAGTTGGAGGACTAGATAAATGAAAATAAAATTGGAGCATTGGAAGAGTGAAAACTGGGAAAATGAACAGTAATTTCTCATTGGTTACTATTGCATCTATAGCACCGCTCAAAATTCCCTTTTTTATATAGTAGTGATATATAGTAATGTTTGAATAGAGAAGGAAACTTACAAAAAAAAAAGGTTTGTATTTTCTATAAATTCATGACGCTACAAAGAGAAGAACTGTGCTCGACATTCCTCGTTTGACCCCCATTAAAATTATAATTTATTTTTTATCAATCACACATTCTTCAATACAATAATAATAATATTACAGGTAAACTCAAATTTTTTTCTTATTTTTTAACCACACATTTTTCAAAAAAATAATATTTCAAAAATTATAAAATAAATCAAATTATTCAAACTCCAATACGTCGTTTTTTATAGCTAACACAAAAAAAATATATGGAAATTGGTATATATAAGACATGTATAAAATGGATATAAGACGTATGAAATTAAAAAATTGGAGGATTGGAGGAGCGAAAAATGGAAAGATGACCAGCAACATCTCATTGGTTATCCCAAAATTGCATTTTTTATATAAGTAGTGAAAAGAGAAATAAAATAAACAGAAAATGCTAGTCCATGTTCGCAATTTACTCATCCAACAGGGGCAATATCGTCATACCGGCGTAACACTCCAAAACCCTACGGTAACGTACATCCGTATATAAATACCCCAAAACCCAAACCTTCATTTTTCCCACCCCCGCCGCTCCCATTCCTTCTCCCACGCCCCTCATCCCTCCCCAAAAATCGGAGAATCCCCAACCCGACAATGGCGACCCGATTTAAGACGCACAGGAAGAAGCGTGGACACGTGAGCGCCGGGCATGGCCGTATCGGGAAGCACCGCAAGCACCCCGGAGGTCGCGGAAATGCCGGAGGAATGCACCACCACCGTATCCTCTTCGACAAATACCATCCTGGGTACTTCGGAAAGGTCGGTATGCGGTACTTCCACAAGCTCCGCAACAAGTTCTTCTGCCCCACCGTCAATATCGACAAGCTCTGGTCCTTAGTCCCAGCCGATGTTCAGGCCCAGGCACAAAAGAGCAAGGATTCTGCACCAGTGATCGATATAACTCAGTACGGATACTTTAAGGTTCTGGGTAAGGGTGTTCTCCCCCCTGTCCAGCCCGTTGTGGTGAAGGCCAAGCTGATTTCTAAGATTGCTGAGAAAAAGATTAAGGAGGCAGGTGGTGCCGTTGTGCTCACTGCTTAGGTTGGATTTGATAATTTTCTCATCTGGATTTTTTGTTAATTACTGTTTTGATTTTAATGAATAGTGATTTTGAACCTTTGGGAGTTATTACTGAATTTCTGTTTTAAATTCCATTGATATTACTGATATGAATCCTTATATTTGCCGAGATGATTTTCAAGTCGAAATTTTGTGCTGTTTATGTTGCTAATATTTTTTAATGTCGCATTTTTTGAATGCTCTAATTTTTTTCCATGCTGGAAAATTGCATCAGTTTTTATCATATAATTGTGGTACTAAACAATATTCATTCCTGAAAATATAATTTTTAACTGCTACTTCCAATTTCGCTTATGTTATAAAATTGTGCAAGTTTTATCATTTTATGTTGATTTTATGACTGTGTTTTGTTTTTAAAGAAATTTTTAGATAACATGGTTGAATATTGGTTAATTTGCTATTTTCTGTGGGTATTGTTGGTAATTTTATTTATCAAAAGTGAACAATCATTCTTGGATGACACATTGATACAGTTCTAAGTAGAGAATTGATGTGCATTGCTGAATCCCTTGGAGTTATGGGGAGATTTTTCATGGTAATTGAAGATGACATTGTGGGCTTTCCAACAGTATTCGAAATCGGCGGTATTGGTGATCGGAAGTAGCCGGAAAATTGCCGCAAACTCACCCAAAAAATCTGAAAATTTGGGCAGATTTTCAAATTTTTCGGTAGCCGACTTCGTGGGTATATGCCGGTTGAATCCCTTGGAGTTATGGGGAGATTTTTGGTGGTAGTTGAAGAGGACATTGTGGGCTTTCCAACGGTATCCAAATCCGGCGATCTNGAAGTTGTTGGAAAATCGCCGCAAAACTCGCCCAAAAAATTTTAAATTTCAGTGACCGTTTGTGAAAGAAATTTAAATTTCAGTGACTGTTTCTGCAAGTTTTAAATTTCAGTTTCCATTTTGTGATTTTTAGGTAACTTCAGTAACCGTTTGTGAAATTAACCCTATGTTAAATTCTTTATGTACTAGTGAGTTTTACATTGATTTACTTCTGCTAGGTGACTCTAATGATGTATGGCTAATTCAATTATTCTGATAAATGTTGGCTCTTGAGCCATATTGTAGTTTAATGTAACTAAGAATATCTAGTTCTCTTGCAAGGCATTTTGTGCAAATTCTAATTATATTTTCACATGACACCCCATTCTTTCACGCAATTGCTAAAGCATTTGATCTCACCAGATTTCGTGTTAGTTTCAGTTATATTTTGAGATAATCTGCCATAAATAATTACAATATTGGCTTTTCACTTCTTATTATATGCCACTACTCTTAGTGGTTATGCCATTTGCAGCCAAATGTTAGCATGATGGACTTTGGCCTATGGTTGTTTATTTAGAGATTTTTGTAAGTAACTATGTTTCGTAACATTCCTTAGATGATTTATCATTGATGTCTTTATGATAATGATATGACATTTAAGGGTTGTTTGGTAGAGATTAAAATCGGATTAAAATTGAAAAACTAGCCGTTATTGTTGATTTTTATTAGACAAGTGGGTCCCAATAACGGTTATATTTTCAATTTTAATTGAATTTTAATCATTCCCAAACAAGCCCTTAATGGCATCGTCATGGTACTTTTGTCCACTTTTATGTGGCTGTTTTTGAAGTTATGGACTTTGCACTTTTGCTGGGTTTGAGGCTGCCACTAGTTTCTGTCAGCTTAGAGAGAGTACTGCAGGCTGCAGTTCGATTAGAAATTTAAATCACAGATTTTGCTGGAAGGTTGTTCACCCATTACTTCAACTTGTTGGTCCAAAACTATAATACTTTTGTTCATGATACATATCTACTTTATAACCTTAATTATGGATGTTGATTAAGTCGAGTTGCGTTGAAACTTGTTTGCTCTCCTTGTAGTGGATGAATTTCAGGTTGATTTTGAGCAAATTTGGGTAAATTGCCTTTGCTTTATCAGCAATGTAGATAGCATTATTCTTTATCTTTAGAGACTTGGAATGAGGTTGGGAACGACTGGGCCTTGATTCAATAGCCAAGGCCATGCCTTCTAGTTATTCATGCCTTGTAACTAGTCACCGTAGGCTATCATATCTATTGAATTTTAGTATAGACCATACTATAGCAATTGAACCCTGATACTAAGTAGCGGTAGTGGTTGATGAGTACTTGACCTCCATAATATGGCATTTAAGGTGTGTGGAGAAGAGGAATTCGTGGAAAGAGGGATCATAGATGGGGAAAAAATAATCAAAGTATATGTGGAAATGGTCCAGCGAACACAACTTATCAATGCCCATCACGTAGAACTTGTTTCAGTTCAATTCCATCGTTTAGGGTTTTGAAAATGCATTTTTTGTTATCATGGATAGTTTTTCAATTTTGATTAGATTATGATTTTAATTCCGTTTAGAGTTTTATTTTATCTTTAATTATTATTGTTATCTAGAGTCTAATTATTATCTAAATTTTATTTACTGCATTAAATACTAGTTGTAAGCCTTTGGCGATTAGTGAAATTTTGATTAAATAAAGAATAAGTTTCTTAAAATTATTCCTTTTTTTTTTGGTATTTAATATTTCAAATTAGAATATTTGAATTTTTGTGAGATTTTGTTCTTTCAAATAAACTTTCGTTATGATGTAGGATTGAAATGTGGATAATAATAATTTGTTGTGTTCGTAATACACGAATCCGTGTTTGTTCGAATTTTGTTGGACGTGGTAAATATTTAAAATACATCACACAATGAGAAAAAATAGAAAAAAGAATGAATTATTTTTACATCAAAGCTCCCTTTGTCCAAAGCAATCGCTCGATTTGAGTGAGTGCATCTCTTGTGAGCAGTGTTTTACAAAACATAAAGTGCGGCTAGACGTGGAAGTCAAGCTTCAAGTTTTACGAGCCTGGACGAAGTTTATGCGTAAAAAAACGTTTTTTTATTTTAAATTTTAATCATTGTAAAAAATTTAATAATTCAAATAATACATACCAACCTTCTAAAATTATAATATATTTTATTTACTTAATAATAATTCATACTTAAAGATAAGTTTCAAAATCATAATTATATAACGTAAAGATAACTTGTAGTTTAAATCTTACCTAATCTAACTCTTTATTGGACTTCAATTCAATATCTTCTTCTTCATCTAATTTGTCTTATGTATCGTTCGATACAAAATCATCAGTCTCAGGCTTCCTTATTTTATTTTGATAATTTCTTGTACCTCTTGTAGATTGTAAGATATCATTCTCATCTTCACCCTCATCATCACAAGCTTCTACAATCCAAAATTGTGCATTAATAGCATCACTTGCTAGTAAAGTCTCTATTTTGGCATTCCTCTTCTTGTTCATCAACCTTGCATTAAATTGGATATAAACAAGATTGTTCATCATCGTAGTGTCAAGTCTATTCCTTTTCTTGGTGTGTATCTACAAACAAAAGAAAGGCACATTTAATGGAGCATAGCATATTCAAATAATTATTCATTGGCCAAAAGAAATGAGTTGTGTACAGACTAACTAGTACTTACCCCGTCAAAAGCACTCCAATTTCTTTCACAACATGATGAACTAGTAGTCAACCCAACTATCATTTTTGCCATTGTCTTTAAATATGGTGTTTCATTGCCATAGAAATCTCACCAACTCACTAATAAATATAAATGAAAGAGAAACATGTTACAAGGTATAATTCAAATTCCAGTGCAACAGGTTCAAGTTCACTTTCAAATTCTAGTGCAACATTTTTCCCAACAGCTTCAATACATTCATTGAACAAGTTATACTCCAAGATGCAGAAAATCAATGAAGAGATAAAGTTAGGTATAGAACTGACCAGGATTATAGTTTGCATCATTGTTCTCACATTCATTGAACAAGTTGTACTCCAAGATGCAGAAAATCAATGAAGAGATAAATTTAGGTATAGAACTTACCATGATTGTAGTTTGCAACATTGTTCTCACATCCACTTATTGCTAGCTTTTTTCCAAATGAACCTTCTTTTTTAACATATCTTTACAACTCAATATTTATCACATGATGTTGCACTTGATCATCAGGAAATAATTTCTCAACACAAGCAATGAAATTATTTATAATCAATTGATCATCTTTGATACACGGATTCTTGAAAAAATAGAACGAATTCAAAAAATAAGCCGTTGTATGAAGTGGACTATCAAGACGACCCTTGCTTTTAGCATCAATAATGTCTAAGATTGGCCTATAATCATTTTCCCTCTTCAATGTCCTTTTAATGTCATCCTTTGCCTTTAATAGTTCTTCATAAACAAAGCTCATTGAAGGCTTTTCTTCCCCGTCAACAAGTCTAAGCACTTTCACTAGTGGAGTGAACACTCTCTAACACAACTCTATCATGTTCTAAAAATCATTCGAAACAACAATATCAAACGTCTCTTTTCCTTTTTTACTTCTAGACCATTTCGTGTTATCCTATCCATTGCTAGTCATCATCCTTCTCAACTCTTGTTTTTTATCAAGCAAACTTTGCAATGTCAAGTAAGAGGTTGCAAATCTAGTAACTACTGGCCTAACTATCTCTTTTTTTGTGTACTTTCTTATTAAAGCCAAAGTCATGTGCATAAATGAAAATAGTGAAGGATTTTGCCTTGTTAATCACTCCCTTGAAGCTAGGAAGTTCAAAGATTCCTTCAAGCATAAGGTTTAAAATGTGAGTGGCACATGATGTCCAAAACATGTTAGGCCTTTCTAATTCCAACAATTTTGTGGCGGCCATATTACTAGAAGCATTGTCTATTACAATTTGAACCACATTTTCATTATTTTTTCACTCTTCTTTTTGCTTCTCTAAAGTTTCCTTTGTCCTCTCCACCTCTTCCTTAAAAAAGTGGCTCCCTTAGTTGGTATTGGGAAGGACTATTGTAACCCAGGTCATATTGACCAAGAGCTTCTTCAAATAGTTTAAAACTATCATTGTTAATGGCATTGAAAGGAATTCCGGCTTCATAAACCCATCTTGCCGAATATCAATAAACCTCTAATAACCCGTTCTTAGAAATTACATCATTCATATTTTGTTATCTCAATTTTTTACTTGCACTCATAGAAGTGTCATTGACATTGACAGACTTTGCAAATTGATCTATGGGTCCCACATTAATAGGCCTTTTCCTAGTCCTCCTTTTAATAATCGAAATTTCATTATCTTCTTCCTCATCTAGCTTCTCATCTATTATAGGCAAAGATTTACCCACATCTTCCCTCAACCTAGCATCATTCACTAGCTTCTCTATTTTTTTAGACTTGTTGCATTGAATCGCCTCTGCGCACTTGGCTTTATGTTCTTCACTTGTTCTAGGACATGATGCCACACATGTTCCCTTAATTCCCACTACGTGAATTTTATGTCTATAAATTCCTCCCTTAGTAACCTTATCACATAACATGCATTTCACATTATTAAGATTTTTAAGATCTACCAAAATCGCGGTTTCACAACCAACATCTCTTGAATCTCTTTTTAGTTGACTAGCATGTAATTTAGATGTCGTTGATAAATCATCTTCTTCCATTGGTTCCTACAAAAAAATATAAACAATACAAATTCTTATTATTCATTAACAAATTAATAATAATTGAAATTAAACACAAAAGCCAAAGGCCCAAAAGCATAGGAAAGTGGAAACACAGGAAACCACAAAGAAAAAGAAGAATTGCACGCAAAATTTACTGAGAATCCACAAAATACTGAGAATCACATGCCCCAAAATTACAAATATAATGTAAAGCATAATAACCTCCTAATGTTATACATACCTAATACCCAAATCAGTGCAGTGTGAGGAGAAATTGAGAGGTTTTGCGTCGTTCTTCCTTCTTCTTTTTTCCCTGTTCTTCCATCTTCTCAATTTTCTGGAGTGTGGAGTTTTTGAAGTTTGAAGTGATAGTGGGCTACTGAGTCTGGGTTGTGAGTTTTATTTATTTTTTTTTAAAAGGAAAAAATTGGTCACCCCTTAAAATCTGGGCTTGAGGCAGAGGCTCGTCTAGACGAGCATTAAGCGGTTAAAATTGTCGTCGACCGTTTAATTCCTGCTTATGCTCAAAACGAAGCGTTTTTATCACGCTTTTCGTCTAGACGTGCTTTTTAAAATACTGCTTGTGGGTGTGCTCACCTCGTTCAAGCATCCTCGAAATAAGCTTATCATTATTAGCTCGAAATAAGGTTTAATTCCTTGGAAAGTTATTTATCGAAATAGGCAGCAATAGCACTTGCTTTTCAAGAATTGTTACAAGTGTAACTTATCCTATGAACCATATCATATAGTTGGTTAGACGTGATCTTAAACGCATGCATTTTCAAAAATCGCTAAGACACGTTATTGACACATTGACTAAAACATAGTTCTTAAATTTTTGGGCCTTTTTTTTTTGACTTTGTAAAGCAGACAAAAATGCTACGACACGTTATTGACGCATTGACTAAAACATAGTTCTTAAATTTTTGGGTCTTTTTTTTTTTTGTTGCTTTTTTTGTTTTTACTTTGTAAAGCAGACAAAAACGCTATGCACGTTATTGACACGTTGACTAAGACATAGTTCTTAAATTTTTTTATTTTTTTTACTTTGTAAAGGAAATAATTCTATACTTCAGTTTGCAGGGACATTCTAGTTCAAAAACATAATAAGTAGTAAATTGAAAATATGGCTCAAAATTTAAATAGTTCTACTAACATATTCCATCCAAGCCTTTTTACAACTTGTTATGCCGTCACATAAAATTTATTTTACCTTTTATTTTATTTTATTCTTTTGTAGAAGAACCATCCTACACTAGCATTTGTCATAAACCTCATTATTGTGAGTTAAAATAAGTTATGTCTCGTTTGACGCCCCCACCATTCATGTGAACCTTTAGGGATAAATCCCAATGGCTACTCCCTTAAAAAAAATTTAAAAAAAAATTTCAACCATTAAAATTTCAAATAATAATGGTCAAACGAGGGCTAGTTTGAAAGTATTGATTCTGGCATTTTCATTAAGCATGCGTTTCTAAAGAGGAATAGTGGCGATCTCACGAAATGTGTGGATAATAATGAGTAATAGATATAAATGTATAATGATAATTAATTTTTTTATTTTGACAAAATTTATGTAAGTGATTTATAAATTAGTATCCAAATAGGCTTAAATTTGCACCTAATAAGTATATTATTAGGCACATTTTGACAAGTGAACGTGCCAAACAATATGTTCATTAGCATTACGTAGCAATAATTTTATATTAGTTTGGTATATCAAAATTTGAACAGGTAATGATATCGAGTACTTTCGATCATATACAATTAAGTAAATAATTTAAAAATTCTTTCATGACGGCTCTCTTCTTTAATTTTATATGGGAAATTTACAAAAATATCTAATTCCATATTTGCAATTAAAAAATGTCTAATTTTTATAAGGATAATTATATTACCACCATAAAATTTATTAAGTGTACCACATTATATTCACACCACGATTAAAACATAGTTTTAATAAATACACCACAACAAATTTACAATTATACACCTAATTTAATAAAAATAATCAAAAAGAAGAATT
>CAIGRB010167729.1:0-13299 GCA_903798255.1 Fraxinus quadrangulata
AACTTCTTTATGCAAATATAATGATCCCTGGCGCACGAGTCCCCACGAGATTGTGAAGGAGAATGAACTGAAATTGGACTAAATTGGATTTGACATTAGATCAAGAACTCCAGCGGTTGGATCACTCTTCAATCTTGATGGGAAGGAACAAATATAAATGAGTAGATACTTCTGTAGGCAGGGCGTGTTGGAATTTGGAAAGAATGGGAAATTTAGGGGAGATATAATTAATTTACTAATGACCTTTGTCCATGAAATTTTTGTCTTTGGTTTTATTTTGTTTAAAATATTACTGGTGTACATGGATGTTGGAATTTCAAAAGAATGTGTATTTTGGGGGAGCTATAGATCATTTACTAATTGGACAGACTTTGTCTATTGTTTTATTTTGTTCTAAATGTTGCAAGTGTAATGGATTGCTTCCTCTACAAGACTTCCAAGTAAACTTCTACTTAATAAAAAAGTAAAGGAAAAATAGAATCCTGCCAGTCTAGTGGTGATTTAGTTGCTTTTGGAAACATTACCATTCATTGCTTCTTCATTACTTCACTGGCAATCATTTGCCACTGAACTTTCTGCTCTTTGCCATTTCCTTTTGTCATGTGATGATAATAAAATAAAAGAAATGTTGTTGCTAACACATGCGTTGGTTTCTAGGTGACACCAAATCTGTATGGCAATCTTGTTGCAAATACAGCTGCGGGTATAGCTGGTGGCACTGGAGTTATGCCTGGAGGCAAGTTGTTTATTTAATTCTACTTCTAATTTCTGCTTCCTGTATCCATCGTTTTTAGAAAATAGCAACCTAATGAAATTATTCCATGATACCTGGGGATTATTTGGAACTCTAATTTCCTATATTTTAGCTTTGTTGCAAAAAACCAACATTTTGCATGAAAAAATTGGTATACATCCCTTTCTGTTACGTTGGTTTTTTAGATTATGTAACTGTTGTCATTTAGAACATCCAATTGAATGAATAGAGTCTTTAAAATTCAACAATTGTGTAGGCTACAAAGGGCTACACTTACTACGCCACATTTTGTGATAGGTAATGGAACGTCTTTCCATTACCTTTCCGCATCTATAATAAATCATTGCTAGGTAACTTTGAATAACTGCAGCTGACAACTTGGCTTAACATTCTTTTGAAGCTGTCATATATGATATACCAGATGCCACTCTGTTGTTTCTTTTGAGTTATTTGTCCTCACTTACAATTTCAGTAATCCTTTGAAGAGGAATTTCTGTGAGTCATTAATTGTACATTAGTTTAATTTAATCTGCTCTAGATCTTTCTGACACTCATTTAATATACGACATAGGTCTGCGATATATTGTCAAAAATTCAAGATAAAGTTTTCCTCAAGTTAAAGGGTCCTAGCCTACTGAAAGTCTTCTCATCAGTCCAGAAACCATTTGGATTCCATCATTTTAGGATTTGGAATATCATAGATTGATCAATTAATGAAACACTCAACAACTTAAGAAATATCTGTACTTTGGGTTTCTGTCTTTGCACGTGACTAACGTCACTGCCTAAAGAAAGACGGCAAGTCTTTGATAATGACCATATAATTATTCTGATGTCATTCATGCTAGGTTACTGACTATAAAGGCATGGTTTTAAGAAAGGACTGTCATTCTATATTTAGTACTTGGAAAGTCTATTATATTTACGATTCTGTGTGACAGCAAAGGACGTGGTTTTTGCAGGGAATGTTGGGGCTGATTATGCTGTTTTTGAGCAAGGTGCTTCAGCTGGGAATGTGGGAAACCCGAATTTGGTGGAACAAAAGAGAGCAAACCCAATTGCTCTTCTTCTCTCCTCTGCTATGATGCTGAGACATCTCCAATTTCCATCGTTTGCTGATCGTTTAGAGACTTCTGTAAAACATGTTATCGCAGAGGGAAAATACCGGACAAAAGACCTTGGTGGAGATAGCACCACTCAACAAGTTGTTGATGCAGTTATAGCAGCTCTAGACTGATGGATAGTAACACCACCCATGTTTTGCTACACCTTTTTTTTATAGCAGTTGTTCGGCAGCACTAAAGATCCACATGCTGCCTATTCTTTTTCTCTGAAAATATTTGAATTGCACTACTTTTTGTCTTTATTTTACTTGCTGCAATTAATTTATTCCCATATTCACTGTTTCGCAAACTAGAAACTTCGGAAGGAAAGGACTCTGATACATGTATATAAATGTTTACTCACGCCACTTATTATTCGTTAATTTAAAATAGCCAAATCAAAAATGTTTGTTCAAGTTTGCTGGTTGAGTAGTTTACTGCCCGAGGCATGAACCTTAAGCAAATATGACATGTTTGTTGCAATTGGAAAGGCCACTATAGAAGTTTAGGAAGCTAGCTTACCGTAGTTGACTTAACCTAAGCGTTACAACCATGTGAAGCTAGTTGAATCTAAAGTTGGGGGGCCTTCTATCAATTTGGAGTTTGAAGAGTGAAGATGATTCCATAATTGCTGGTGAAAAGAATAGAATATTTAGTTCAACTCTTGAATTTGGCCATACATGATTTGTCTGTATCCCAATCAGATATGCTACTCGAACAGTTTATTCGTATCCCAATACGTTCTTGAAAGCTTAGTTTTATTTATAATAAGAAAATGAAAGGGTACAACACTTGGCGAGTTTGATATCCTATTCACAATGAATGGAAGTTATTACGTCCATTGTAGGTATGGCAACATCAATATTGTCACACTCACGATGAGCATAATAATTTCAGAGTCCGTTTGGTAAAAATTAAAATCGAATTAAAATTGAAAAATTAGACGTTATTGTTGACTTTTATTAGACGAGTGGAATTCAATAATGTCTGTATTTTCAATTTTAATTAACTTTAATATCTACTAAACAGGCCTTGAGTATATTGTCAACAGGAGATCCACCACTGTAACACTTCGAAGAAATTGTAGACTTCTAGGCAAATACATTTTGAACTCAACCATTGCCAAAAAAGTCGTTTAAATTTTATAGTGTCCCCACTTGTCAGAATATGTTACTTTAATCATTAAAAGTCAAAATTCTCTAATTATGCCCTTACTACAAACAATACCTAGTTGGTGACCTTTAATTTTCAAAAAATTATGTTTAGAATAATATTTTTTGAAGAATGTGTAATTAAAAAGTAAAAAATTTGAATTTATGTTTAGAATAATGTGATTGAAAATGCGTACGAAAAATAATGTAAAATAAATTAAAGGCCACAAAAATGGGCTAAAGTATTAAAGAATAAAAAACAAAAACCTAAAGGAAAGGAAAAAAAATCGTTGATCTCCTTTCATTTTTGTCCTTTTTTTCATCTTTTAGGGCATGATAGCCATTTTAACAAATTTACCTTCTAACGACCTGGCTAGCATTTTCTGTCAAGCGGGGATCTGATTTCACAGAATTATATAAGTTGGGGAGTGAAAACCTTGATTTTAAAGGTTAAGGAGTCGATTTCACACTTGATGAAAGATTGGGAGTCGAAGCCTAATTTTTCTATTGCATGTAGAAAAGAACAAAATAGTTACTCCAGACCAATCTGTTAACTACATATCTACATATATATATGACGGAATGCTCAGCTTTCTTTATAATTATCCATTCCATTGACTTCAGATTTCCACTTCTCTTTCAACAAACACCATGAACCAATTCTCCAGGAGGAGCTGGAGCTGTAGCTCATGGAGTAGGTGGTTCTTTCGCGGCCAAAACAGAGTTCAAAATTGTCGACAACTATGTCGATTGACGGAAAATGTTGAAGAATCATGGGAACCCATGAAAGGTCTGGTCAAGTGCTCTGCCAATCATGCCCCTTTGTCTCCTATTAGTTTCTTGGAGCGAGCTGCAAAGGTTTACAGAGATAGAACATCGGTTGTGTATGGTTCAGTGAAGTATAGTTGGGGCGAGACTTACATAAGGTGTGTTAAGCTGGCTTCTGCCTTGACCCAGCTCGGGATTGCTCGGGGTGATGTTGTAAGTTTCCATATAGATTGGGCATTTCTTGTTTTACTGTCAATTATAATCTCCATTTTTGTTCGGTCTCACTCTCGTAGTTTCTTAGTATTTTATGCATCTTTGATTGCATTTTTTGCTGGTTAATGCTTCATCACTTCATTTAGGCTATGATCTTTCGTTCAAATTTCACGGGATCGATATACCTAAAGATAAAAGATGCTGGGTTTTATTGATTTTATCACTTTATCTAGACATTCTAGAAGATTCCGGTGAACATGGCTGGAATTTCCTGATTTTATCGTTGAGAGCTTCGATGGAAAGAGACTAGACAGATCAGTTTTTCATTCGAACGATGGAGAAGACTAGCCCGAGTGAGGACCGACTTGCTGGTATTGAAACAGGGAGTTGATTCCTTGACTAATTAAATCGATTCAGAGTTTTGGTATATAGACCCAAGAGAGGTAAGAACTTGGCCCATTAGAGAACTGTGATCCATGTTTTTTCTGTGATGAAATCACAAGAGCCTAAAGAATCTGGTACAAAACCAGATAATTTTTTTGTCCTGCAACTGATGACTGTTTAGTTGCTTGGATTCCCATATGTTTGCAGGTATATCACCTGAAACTTATTGTAACTCGAGTCAATAGAAACCATAAGTGAAGCATTTGAGCATCTGATGAAAATTCACCTGAGGATCTTTTGTTAGCAAGTAACAGGCTTGCCATGGACTTTGCATTAACATCATGCAATTCCCTCAAGTAAATGGTCGTATCAGACCAGTGAATCCTTCTCCAATGATTCAATATATTTAAGTTAGACAAACAATAGAAGGAAGCTGACTGGTGAGCTTGTTCTCGCGAATCATTAGGAAGAGAGAACTGAATTGATAGGCAGGAGTGGTGCAATTTCTTGACGTAAACCTGTATTGCATGCGGACACGCTTATGAAAGGAATAAGACACGGCAGGAAAGATTCTCAACACTGAACTAGAACTTGTATTCGGGATAACAAACTGAAAACTATGAAAAATGAAAGACAAAAGTAAAGCTAAATAATGCTTGAAAGGAGTGGATATAAAACCTTATGTGCATATGGTGAGCTTGCTTTTCATGCCATCTTGGTAGCTTACTAAATTTACACAATTTGACTGTTACCTGGGGATTAATGGTTTTCTTTGTCTGTGATCCAAATATGGTTTTTAAGTTTCTCTGGTTAGCTCCACAGCCTGCTCTGAGTGTTTACAAACGTTTGTAGCATTGTATTTGTCCTGAGGTCTCACTTTTCCTGAGCAGTATGTGGTTCTAGTAAAAATTGTATTTAAAATTATTTGTTCTTGATTTCTGCTGATGCACTTCTAATATTTATATTTTAGACAGGTAGCATCTCTGGCCGCTAATATACCAGCAATGCAAGAGCTTCATTTTGCAGTGCCAATGGCTGGAGCAGTTCTTTGTACGCTAAATGCGCGCCATGATGCAGCTATGATATCTGTCCTGCTGCAACATTCAGAAGCTAAGATCATTTTTGTGGACTACCAGTTACTTCACATTGCACAAGGAGCACTTGATATTCTTGCAGGCAAGAACACAAAATCACCAATTCTAGTATTAATACCCGAATTTGACAATCTATCTCCTGACGATGCTACTTCTGAGTGTTTCAATTACAAGAATCTTCTGGATATGGGACATAATGACTTCGTTACAAAGCGGCCAAAATCTGAATGGGATCCTATTAGTATTAATTATACTTCTGGCACGACATCACGTCCCAAAGGAGTGGTTTATAACCATCGGGGTGCGTATCTGAATGCCCTTGCAACAATTTTTCTTCATAAAATGACCTCAATGCCGATTTACCTTTGGACTGTGCCAATGTTTCACTGTAATGGGTGGTGCCTAATTTGGGGTTTGGCAGCTTTGGGTGGCACCAACATTTGCCTTAGACATGTCTCGCCAAAAGAAATATTTGACAGTATTGTCCTCAACAAGGTCACACACATGGGTGGGGCACCCACAGTCTTGAACATGATCATAAATTCACCACCTAGTGATCAGAGGCCACTTCCTCACAAGGTTGAAATAATGACAGGTGGTGCACCACCACCACCACGGATAATTTCTAAGATAGAGGAGCTAGGGTTTAGGGTATCTCACTTGTATGGACTTACAGAAACATATGGTCCTGGTACATCATGCATCTGGAAGCCCGAATGGGATACTTTGCCTAGTGAAGAAAGACTAAAGCTTAAAGCACGGCAAGGAGTGCAGCATATTGGTTTGGAGGAAGTGGATGTAAAAGATTCTGTCACCATGAAGAGTGTACCAGCAGATGGTATGACAATGGGTGAGATTGTGTTTAAAGGAAATACAGTAATGAGCGGATACTTGAAAGATGCGAAAGCAACAGAAGAAGCTTTTGCGGGTGGATGGTTTCGAAGTGGTGATCTTGCTGTTAAACATCCTGATGGATACATAGAAGTTAAGGACAGGTTAAAAGACATCATAATCTCTGGTGGGGAGAATATAAGCTCTATAGAGGTAGAAACGGTCTTGTATAGACATCCGGCAGTTGTTGAGGCTGCTGTTGTTGGCAGACCAGATAATCACTGGGGACAAACACCCTGTGCATTCGTGAAGGTGAAGGAAGGATTTACCCTAGGTGCACAAGACATAATCAACTTTTGCCGAGATAATTTACCTCATTATATGGCTCCTCGAACTGTAATTTTTGATGATATACCAAAAACAGCAACTGGTAAGATTCAGAAATTCATCCTAAGGGAGAAAGCAAAGGCCCTGGGCAGTCTTTTCTAAGCACAAATGACCACCACAATCTGCATGTTTCCTAATAAGGTAATAAATTGCAAATATGTATGGTCATCGTTGCTAATATATTTTTGGAGAAACCATGTCTTTCAAACTGTATCATGGAGAAAAGAACCAGAAAAGTCAACTTTAAATTTACTCACTGCAGTCTTTAGTTCCCTCCCTGCATTAATGCACGTCATCTATTATTCACAAATTTCCAAGAGTTTTGCTATAATGCCGATACAAATTCAGAATATAAATGGTTCGAAATTTATAAACAGAATGATAACTGAGATCTTTAAGAGGTAGGGCTGACATATAGATTGTGGGAAATCTTGTTCAGGCTTCAGAGCTTGCTTTTGAGGAATTGATGAGGAGAGTATATTTGTTCTTCGTTTTCATTCTTTGAAGTTGTTTTATTTCAAAACTTGTTTCATTAGCGGTTGAATAATCGCCAAATGAAAAGCCAATACTTTCTCAAGGGTCGTGACAATAAAGCAAACAAGGCCGCAATCGAAGAGCCCACAGTCGAGAAGACCATCAGTGGGCGGGAAGAAAAAAGAACCAATCCCTTCTATATATGAACTTTATAACAACAATACAAATGTAGTTTGTTAAATCCTAAGCTCTCGTAGTACTTCATTAACCCCAGTTGAAATCATTCCAAGCACTGCTTGACATCATTTGTTATCAACCAGTGCTGGAGACTATGTCAAGCAAATACTTTACAATTTTTAGCAGTACTAAAGTTGTGAATTTTGTAAAAATTTAGACTGCTTTTGAAGTAATTTCTCATGTGGCACAAAGTTGTTTGGGAGTCTGTTTTAGCCTCGCCATTCATTCTTGGATCTCCGAAAATCTTCCATCCTCCTATACCAATCATGACATTCATTCTAATGTAATGGCCCTTGTACTTGGCACATGTATGGGTGGGAAGTAATTCGAAACTAAACACACTTCCTAAAGTTAAGAACCATCTGTAATTTTCCTTCTTTTCTCTGTTTCGAAGGGCCAAACACTTTCTAAACTAAGTACTCGAAACATGGAGGTTTCAAACCCTGAAAAAGATATAATCAGAGTAGGTGGATGATTAGTGCATATGGTGATCAAGTCCTAATAGTTTCTTAACAGTTAACATCTTCATTTTTGGTCGGCTCAAGCTGTAAACAAAAATGACTATTGCTTCCCACCTGGTATAATAAAATCTTTGGAGGCCGGTTGATGTATGGAGATGCAACCAGACTTCCCAAAAGCTATAACTAATACTAATAGGAGAGGTACCTAAATAAGGTACGGGAATCCCCGTCAAGCACTATTCTTCTTGGACACACACACCAGGATACTCAAAAAGGAAGCAATGAAGCAATTGAAATTGAGAACTTCTCTAATTATTCTTTAATTGGTAAACTACAACAAGTGATAATATTCACCTTCATAGTGGAGATTGAAAAAAATGCCTAACAAGCCAGCCTAAACAAGAACATGAAACAAACATTACTATTTAAGGATTATAACATGAACAAACGAGAAAAGCAAGCAAAATGAATCTACAATAATCTCTTCAAGACAGGATTATCCAATCCAATTCAATTCCTAAACATCATGCCTTGCCTGGAATTCCTTCATGAATGCGACCAATTTCTCGACCCCAGCCAAGGGCATAGCATTGTATATTGAAGCTCTCATGCCGCCAACCGACCTATGCCCCTTCAGCTGTATCATCTTCTCCTTGGATGCTTCTTTCACAAACTCCGCTTCCAACTCCGGCTTTGCCAATGTAAATGGAACATTCATCAATGACCTCACGCTTTTTTCCACTGGACACCTAAAGAACCCTTCGCTCCCGTCAATAGTGTCGTACAAACTCTGTGCCTTCTTCACATTCTTCTTCTCCACCTCGCTCAATCCACCCTGAGCAATGAGATCCTCGAACACAAGTCCACACATATAAATGCCGAAGCAAGGGGGCGTATTGTACAGTGAATTATTCTCAGCGTGGATCTTGTAATCCAGCATTACAGGAGTATTTGGCTGCGCATTTCCAATCAAATCCGATCTTATTATCACAATTGTAACCCCAGATGGACCGACATTTTTCTGGGCTCCAGCGTAGATCACTCCAAATTTACTTACATCCACTGGCTTGGAGCAAAAATTGGATGACATATCAGCTACAAGCAACGAATTTTCATTAGTCGGAACTGGATAATCCTTGAATTCGACCCCGTGAATGGTTTCGTTAGCACAAATGTGCAAGTATTTTGCTTCGGGCGTTTGCTCAAGGGAGCCAAAGCTGGGGATATTGACGTATTTCTCAGATTTCCCGCTCCAAATGGTCTTGGGCTTGCAATATTTGGAGGCTTCTTTTGAGGCCTTGTCTCCCCAGGAGCCTGTGACGATGTAATCGACGGGGTCATCCGGGTTGCAGAGATTGAGGGGGACGGCGGCGAATTGGGTGGTGGCGCCACCTTGGAGGAAGAGGACGTAGTAATTCTCCGGAATATTGAGCAGGGTCCGGAGATCTGACTCGGCCTTCTGAATGATCGAGAGAAATTCTTTGCCTCGATGGCTCATCTCCATGACAGACATGCCAGATCCCCGCCAGTTGTAGAGCTCCGATTGGGCCTTGAGTAGGACGTTCTCAGGAAGGATGGCCGGACCGGCAGCAAAGTTGAACACGCGATCTGGGGAGGTGACGCCGGTGGTGGCTGCCGGAGTTTGAAAGGTGGTGGATGAGCATGTGATGCGCTTGTTTACAGTAGTGGTAGCGGCGGTAAATGAGCGGGAGAGGGTAGTAGGGAAGGCGTTGATTTGGGTGTTGGATTTGAGGAGGAGGGAGTTGGGGTTGGCGGCAGCAGCAGCGGCTGACATGGCGGCCATGGTTCTGTCTGTCCTTTAATCAAACAGAGATTTGGCACAAGTGAAATGGAAGTGATTGTGGTGTATTGTGCCGGAAACTTGTATATATAGGCAAGTGAAAAATCTACCTTTGTTGGCCGGGGTTGGTGAGATTCAAATCAATTATTTTTAGGTATAACCCCTTATACTACACATTTCTTGACTCTCAAGTTTGATCACTTTGTCAATGTGGAGTTTTAGCCCTCGTTTGCCCCGATTATTTCAAATTATAATTTTTGAAATAGTATTTTTTTTAAGAATGTGATTGAAAAAGAATGAAAATATTTTTGTTTACGTGTTGTATTATTTTATGAAAAATTGTGTGGTTGAAAATAAAAAAGAGAATAATAAATTTTTGGGATAATGGAGGCGAAATGGGGCTTAATTTTTAGGAATATAATTCATATACAGTTCTTGTATATTCAAGTTTGATCACTTTGTCGGTAAAACAAACGTCAAGTCTTCCTTTTTAAGTATAATTCCTTTAAATTTCTTGATTGTTCAAGTCTGATAACTTTGTCCATGAAATCAACGTCAAATCTTATGTGTATGTTGTTAAGATCACTTTGTATTTTTGGACATTTTGCATGTAAAATCAATTGGAAGTAAAGGGATTTTTGTAACGTCCCAAAATTTTATTGTCTTAAATTTTGAAGGTGTTACCGACTTCATTTCACAATTATACATAAAGCGGAATATTTTAATTGAAGATATAAAATTTAAGATTTCATAACATCCAATTAAATCAATCCAAAACATTAAATCAGATAATTTAAGCGTTCAATAGAAATTTGAGAAATACTAATCTCTAAACATAAAAATAAAAATAAAAATAAAAATAAAAAATTACTGCTGGTTCCCTTGAAAATGTTTTACTTGGCAACCCGCGCACCATTCAACCAGCATCCACGTTGAACCGATCTAACCTGAAAAGTTAAAAATTTGAAGGAATGAGTATTTTAAATCCAGTATGATACGTGCATCCAAAACAATATAATAACTCTTTAAACATAAATTTATAATATTTCATATCATCATTTTATCAAGAGCAGTCGGTGATCAATCAAATACTCTAACACATTTCTGTGCAATTATTTGAGAAAATCCAAAGGAAATCTCACATTTCATTTCATTTAATTGAGACCCGCAAGTCAATTAGCATTTCATGAAATAAATCATGTAAAAATAATTATAATATTGCAAGGACAAAAATTACTTGCACATAGTATCCTACCTTGTAAGATCAAATGGGTTTTTGAAACAAGTATGCTTTGCACGTTCACAACTTTTCTCAACTTGGTTGCTGACTTTAAATGTGAAAGGATCTAATGAGCTAGTATGAGTAAAATCGAAGTAATTTATCACTGAACTTTGTGTCTCTATTTATAGTAATCAAATGAAGAGTCCTAATGCATGTAAATCATTATTGGGATTGAAATGTATCCCCAAAAGTTAATAACCGAAACAGTATCCAACCATAAGATAAATACTTTTGAAAATTGTGATAGGATTAAGATAAATATTATATTTTATTAGTTTGCAAAGTACATAGACGCACGTGCACTTACCCTTACAGTGAATGATGTGATTAATCCCAATTAAATTATCATTGTCCACGCAATCTGGAAAAGTTGGATTCCTAATTGCATTAGATATAAGGCTTATTTTATTTTAATGCAAACAAGCAAAAGGTGGACGGCTTCCAAAGAATTGATTACACTAGGACTTAATTATTAAAACTCTTGCTTAGAAATGGCTTACTCCAAATTCTACTTTAACTAAATTAATGAGGGAATCATGGATTGGGATAAAGTCACGTCTAACTACTAAATGAATTAATCTCTTAAGATAATATTATTTTGCTAATTATCTTAAAGTACGTTATTAAGAAAAAAAAAACATATTAAATATATTTCTTTGAATTGAAATAACTTGAGCTTAATTTACATTATTTACTGCGAGCTACAAAATGAGCCCAATGTTGATATACTATCATCACTCTATCAAAATCCACATATTTGACACAAAAACATAAAAATTAAAACATATTTCACTTTAATCTCTCAACTTTCAAAATAACTAAAATATAATAAATAGAACAAATAAATTTTTATTCAAAAAATTTAGGGCATTAAAATTTTATTGCCTAGTTAATCTTTCATTAGCATGATTGGACCTCAATTCAATGAATTAAACCCATATTTAACACAAACTCATTTACAATCACACATTTTTTTCCATAAAATTATTTTAGACATAAATTAAATTTTTTTTCTATTTTAATTGTACATTAAAAAAAAATCACTATTTCAAAACTCATTTTCTTACAAAAATGAGGTTCATTATTTTTAAAATATTTTTTTCTCTTCTTTTCAACCATACATTCTTCAATAAAATAATATTTCACGTAAACTCAAAATTTTTCTTTATTTTTTAATCACATCTATCATTCTACTATTTAATAATGCATTCTTTGCCAAATAATGGGATTCAAAAAATGGCTAAATGTTCCTTAACTGTGTACAAATGGATAGTGACTAAATTGAAATCGTAAGAAAAGTTTAGTGATTAATTTGAAGAAAATAAATTTTAAGCAATTTGTTGCAACTTTCAGGGCCCACTGCCTTTTAAGTTTTGTATTTCTCCGAGAGTACAATCTTATACGCCCGACCTGCCATAATTATCGCAACTGGATACAAGTGAATATTCTTCTAGTCAATTTAATATTTGATAAAATTGCAATTTGTAAAGTAGCATAGTATTTGAATTTGAATTCGAATTAATAGTAGAAAATTCCTAAAAAGGTTTTCATTCACGATATATTATCATACGTATTGAAATTTGCAAAAAAATCTTTCAATTTGGAATCTTTTGTACGAAAAACTCACTGGTCCGTTAAATTTATGATTAAAAATAATAAAAAATGCTAAAATTAAAATTGAATAATTACAATTTTAGTACCCAAATTTTTTTATTTTTTTACAACTTAAATCAAAATTTTTCGTATATACCAACTACAATCTCAAATCTTTAAAACTTTATTTTCCATTCCACCTCAACCCCAATCGGTCATTTCCCCCAAAGTCCCAAATTTTATGGATCATTTCCTCCAAAACCCCAAAACTGATTTGCCTAAAAAATCTAAATGACTGCGTCACGTGCTTTGTACATACAAGTATTAGATAGAGGAAATAAGTGAAAATGACCGGTCATTTTTCCACTTAGGTCTTTGACCACTTTAAAAAAATAAATAAATTGTGAATTTAAGAGCAAAAGCCAAAAATACCCTCATTTTCACCTCACACACACTAAATTAGTGGAGAAAAAGAAAAAAAAATCTCAGTCGGAATTCAGTCGACTACAACACAGCTCACAATTGGCAACCCAACCACTAACAACCAGTCACTAGCGAAGTGATTTTTAACAAAATTAATTTTTTTTTGTTGTGATAAGGTTTTGATTTTTCTTGAATGGTAAATTAGATTTAACATTTATTTATTGTTTTGTTCATTATTTAAGTAGATGGTTGAGTATAGAATATGTTTATGTGTTTTTTTGGAGGCGAGGAGCTGTTTTTCTCCAGCGAGACTATTTTCTTTTTTTACATTTTATTAATTATT
>CAIGRB010167745.1:8781-19387 GCA_903798255.1 Fraxinus quadrangulata
TATACTCTTTGTAATATAGAAAACATTGAAAGAGCAATAGAAACTTGAGAGGAATTGTTAGATTTAGATTGAGAGTATGAAATCTTGTAAAACAATTTTAGTTTCTTGATTTAGTAAATTCTCCTCTTCTATCTGTGGTTTTTTCACGTAAAGTCTTAGTGTTCTTGTTTGTGACTAGTTTATTTCATCTTGTAAATATCTTGCTTCATTCGTAACAAACTGGTATCAAAGCGAGGTTGTTTTTCCACATAGTAGCAATGAAATATGATATTCCTTTATTGGATTGCAACACGAGGCTTTCACTATGGCTGGTGAAGATACGAGTCATGCTCATGCAAATGAATTTGGATGATGCCCTACTAGGGTTTGATAAAATGCCTTATACTTGGAAGAAAGAAGAAAAGTAGCGTAAGGATCAGAAAGCCTTGTCACAAATTCATCTCCATCTATCAAATAATATTTTATAGGATGTTCTTAAGGAGAAAATTGTTGCTGCACTGTTGTTGAAATTGGAACAAATTTGTATGACAAAGAGTTTGACTAGTAAGTTACACTTGAAGCAGCGCTAGTTTTCTCACCGTGTGTCCGAAGGTACATTTATTGAAGATCACATGGTAGTTTTTAATGAAATTGTAGTTGATCTTGAGACAATGGAAGTGATATATGCTGAGGAAGATCTTGCATTAATATTTTCGTGTCCACTGCCGGCTCCATATATGACTTTTAGAGATAATATTCCTTATAGTCGGGATACTCTCATTGTAGATGAGGTCTATGGCGCTTTACTATCAAATAAGAAGATAAAACATCTTGTAGGAGGATCTAAGGGCCAAGAAGAGGGTTCGGTTATTCGTAGAAGAAACCAAGATAGGAATTTTATGGTAATATAAAAGGCAAATCGAAGTCTCAACATAAAGAGAAGACATGACACTTTTGTAAAAAGAAAGGACATATTAGAGTTGACTGCCATAAATTAAAGAACCTGAGGATGGCTGCAAATAAAGAAAAAGAAGACAACCTGCAGATATAATAAAAGTCAGTATTGCTGGAGATACCCGAAGTAAAGGAGAACTACTAGCAATTTCTGAGGGTAGTTCTAATCCTAGTTCTAATCCTTGTGTAGATTGGGTTCTTGATTTAGCTTGTACATTCCATATGTGTCCCAATAAAGACTGGTTTACTGCATATGAAGTGGATTTGAGAGGTGCTATGATGATGAGAAATAGCGCATATTGCAAATTAGCTAGAATTGGATTAGTCAGGATTAGAATGTTCGATGGGGCTATCGAGACACTTGTAGATGTGAGGCATGTTCTAGACTTGAAAAGGAATATCATATCCTTGAGTACCACTTCTTCCTTGGGAGGTGAAAAAGTTAGCAAATTATGGCATATGCGTTTAGGGCATACGAGTGATCAAAGAATAGCTGAATTGAGCAGAAGAAGACTTCTTGATGGGAAAAGTACTAGTAAATTGAAGTTCTATGAGCATTGTATTTTTGGAAAGCAGAAAAGGGTTATATTCATTTAACGGAGTCATAGATTGAATGGAACACTTGATTATATCCATTCGGATCTCTGGGGACCGACAAAGGTACCTTCAAGACGAGGTGCTTATTGTTTGTTAACAATAATTGATTATTTCTCCAAAAAATTATGGATTTTCTTCTTGAAGCAGAAGAGTGATGTGTTTGCAACCATCGAGGAATGGAAGAGAGTGATTGAGAAGCAGACTAGAAGGCATGTAAGACATCTCCACATAGATAATGGTTTGGAGTTATGTTCAAATAAATTCATTGACTTATATAAAGTAGAAAGGATTTTAGGGCACTTGACAGTGTATCATACTCCACGAAAAATGGTGTGGTAAAAATGATGAATAGTACATTGATGGAAAATGTCCAATGTATGCTTTCTAATTCTAAATTGCCAAAGATATTTTGGGCTGAAACTGCTTCTACGGCTTGTTTCATTAACAAACGTTCACCCTTAATTTCTATTGAAAAAAGACTCCTGAAAATGGTCTAGTAACCCTCCAATTTACACAGATTTGAAAATATTTTGGGTGACTTCTTATGCTCATGTGGATAATGGAAAGTTGGAACCAATGTTTAGAAAGTCTATCTTTCTTAGTTATAAATCCGGTATGAAATGATATAAGCTTTAGTGTCCAAAAACTTGTAAGGTGGTGATCAACACAAATGTAGTGTTTGATTAACTTACTATGGTTCAAAATTTACCTCAAAAGGATTCTGGTGAGACTTAGATAGAACTAAGCACTCAGGTGGAGTTGAAAATTGATTTGGGATCTAAATCATAATCTACTACTCGGTCTAGTTTAAAAGAGAATAAGAGTACCGCTTCACCACTACCAGCATCATCAAAATATTCTAGTGCTAAGGATTGATTTGTGAGGGCGATTAAACCTCCACAAAGGTATGCTGAGGCTGAATTGGTAGCATATACATTGAATGTGGCTGAAAATATTAATTCCAGTTAGGAGCCTGCAATATACTAAAAAGCAGTTGGTTGAAATGATCCTTGTAGATAGTGTACGAAAAGAAGCAGTTACCACATAAAAATGGCACGTGGGACTTGGTAAAATTACCTAAAGAAAATAATGTTGATCATTGTAAATGGGTGTTTAAAAAATGAAGGTACATTAGGGTTTGAAGATGTCAGATATAAGGCAAGACTTGTGGATAAAGGATATAGTCTAATTCTAGGTATAGACTTCAAAGATGTGTTTTCTCCAATGTTGAAGCATAGCTCCATTAGAGCTTTGCTTGGTATAGTCGGTAAATACGATTTGGAGTTTGAGCAGTTGGATGTGAAAACAACATTCTTGCATGGAGAACTTGAAGAGGACATCTATATTCAACAGTCGAAGGTTTCATAGATACTTGGAAATGAAGACTATGTGTGTAAATTGAAAACATCTCTTTATGGCCTACAAATGGACATTTATGAGATATCTCGATAAAAGAAGATCGCTTCCTAGTAAGAAACACTGGAAAGAAGTATAGTGGATATTTAGATACTTACGTGGCTCTACAAATGCTTGCTTGCATTTTGAAAGAAATTTAGAAGGAGTCATAGGGTAAGTTGAATCAAACTATGTAAGATATCTTGATAAAAGAAGATCGCTTACGAGGTATGTGTTTACCAATGGAGGTCGTGCTATCAATTGGAAGGCTACATTGTAGAATACAATGGCATTATCTACTACTGAGGAAAAGTATATAGCTATTACAGAAGCTTGTAAGAAAGCTATGTGGTTGAGGGGTTTGTTTGGTGAACTCAATAAAAACTTGTAGATTTCTTCAATGTATTGTGATAATCAGAGTGTTTTTATTTTTTACTAAAGATCAGATGTTTTATGAGAGGACAAATCACATTGATATTAGGTACCATTTTGTACGTGATGTAATTGTTCTTGGTGATATTGTAGTGAGCAAGGTCGATGCCAAAGACAATCCCGTTGATATGTTGACAAAAACACTCCATGTTGCCAAGTTTGAGCATTGCTTGGACTTGGTTGGTATTCATTGTTTGAATTAGCCCTTAAGAAGCTTGTAGAAGAGATAGAAAATTGCTTGTTGAAGAGTGAAGACTAATTCCTTGTATTTCAAATTTGTGTCAATGTAGAAAATTGTTGTAGTGTAACCCAAATTCTATTGAAAATTGTTTGGTTGAATAGGATTTGGTGTTTGATTGGAAAGACTTAGAATAAGTTGGAGTTTTTGACAAAGATAGAGAGCATAAACCCTGGGATCGCAATGCCTAGGCACCATGGCGGAGGAAAACAACAAATATGACCTAAAACTCAGTGCCCAAGCGCCATGGAGGCAGCTCAGGAGCGCTGCCTATGCCGCTCACTCACCGCGAGGCTACTGCTCGAGCGGCTATGTTATCTGGGTAGAATCCTATTGCGATTCTGCTTCAATTTCTTGAATTGTAATTCATCCAAAACACTACAATTAAGATCATATATATATCCAATGACTTATATGCTCTTCATAATGTAGAGAAACTTGAGAGGAATTGTTAGATTTAGATTAAGTGCGTCAAATCTTGTTAAACAATTTTAGTTTCTTCATTTAGTGAATTCTCCTCTTCTGCCCGTAGTTTTTCCTATCTTGGGCTTTCCACGTAAAGTCCTGGTATTTTTTTTTTTTGTGATTGTTTTATTTCATCTTCCAATTATCTTGCTTCATTCATAAAAAATGTTATATGCAGCAAAAGTCTATCAAAGCCTAAATTTTGTTGATAAGTTAGAATTTGAACTCTATGTCAAACTCTCTCAACTTGAT
Source organism: Fraxinus quadrangulata (assembly GCA_903798255.1). Lineage (NCBI taxonomy): Eukaryota > Viridiplantae > Streptophyta > Magnoliopsida > Lamiales > Oleaceae > Fraxinus > Fraxinus quadrangulata. Next base: position 13,094 of record CAIGRB010167745.1, read on the forward strand.
TGCCTATTATAGCAACCTTTTTTATAGTATGGGCCTAAAATTATGGCCTGAGTTTTTTAACATTGATAACTAGGGCTAATGCTACTTGTTTCACTAAAGTGTATTGTGCTTCTATAACAAATAGTACCTTACTCACGTGATTTGGCATTGCCAAGTGAAGAACTAGGACATCCCCATGCACAAGTTTCATTAAGACAAGGGTGTCCAACCACTCCTTAAGCCTTTAATGGTCCTTTTCCAATTGAAGTCAACATGCTCCCCGAGGACTTTGAAGAACGTGTAAAACCTGTAAGTAGCATACCTGGACATGAAATGGCTGGAGCTATTACCCCATATGTATATCTCTAGACCATTCTATTAATGCTTCCAGTTCAAAATCCTAAGCAGATTTTGGAGAATTCCAAAGACTTGGTAATTTAACTACAAGAAGACAGGTAGTTGGATCTATTACGGTATCTTTTCGCCACAATTTTCTTTTTCGAGGAGAATATTACAAAATGATGGAGTGGATTAGAATCCTTGTTTTTTTCTTTATCTAAGGATGATTTCCAAGAAAACAAATAAGTATAGAAGCTATAATTGTAAAGCATTATCGAATTTGTTGAAGCATTGGTTTGCACTACATTGATCTCCACATGAACAGAAAGTTCCAAAATGAGAAGTGAAAGAGAAAGGATGTTGTAGTTGTAGTTTTGAATAAGACAGTCTTTTGATTTTTAATTTTTCTATTGACAAAGAAATAAGAATGAGAGTTGTTTGGCGTTAAATCATATCCTGATGTTGAGCTTTTTTCCTCAGACATTCTCTATAGTATCATCACTGAAATAGGGTTTAACCATCAAGTTCAGAATGGATTTCCGTGTAGAAGACACCGGAATATTATGAACAAAGAAAGACATGAGAGGAAAACCTATCGGCCAATGATTATGAGACCCCCAACTCTTGATTAGATGGGACACCAAAGGCATGTATCCTTCCATCCCTTAAATGGATAAAGAGATACCACTTTCATTTTCTTGGGTGTTCCATACTTGTGAGGCCTTAATTTTGTTTGTTAGCCTCGATTTATCTACATGCGCTTAAAACCCAAGAATTTACCTGATGCTACCCTAAAGGTACACTTGGCAAGGCTTAACTTCATATGATACTGCCAAAGGTGTTGAATATTTGCTCGAGATCGAAAATATGGAACGACTTGATTGTTCTTGACTACTATGCCATCGATATAGGCTTCAATATTCATACTAATCAAGTCAGCAAAGACATTATTGACCAGCCTCTAATAGGTCACTTTAGCATTTCAGGCATGGCCTTATAGCTATCAATATCTCTATTTGTCATGAAAAATATCATTTCCTAATCCTCATCAGCCACTCAGATCTGGTGATAATTGGAAAAATCATTGAGAAAATTGTAAACTTGTGTGTAGAGAGGTCGACCATACTAGACCATCAATGTCAGGTAGAGAATGGCTATCTTTTGGATACTCGCATCTTATCATTGGCCTTTTTATGACATCAATGTTGGCCAACGAGTTCGAGTTTTGGACCTCTCGAATGAAGCTTGCCTTATTTATTCAGGTTAATACACCTTCTTTTGAATGGCCTCAGGTTTCTCTAGCGTAAACTATTATATCTTCTATTTAACAGCTTTGACAAGAGTTTAGCATATGGACTGCAACATCTTAGCTAATCCGTATTATATCCTCAACATCCAACGTGAATAGTTTAAATATCTTATGAGACAACTAATGAGTTCTTCCCCAAATGGGATTTCCATGGTTCTACATATAGTAACAATTTTGCCTTCTCTAATAAAGATGACATTGACCTCATCAATGGAAGATATCCTTTGTCCAATGTTGAAGTCAAGGTCAAGCACAACCAACTAGACATTGAATCTATCATATCTAACATTGTCATATAACATTATCTAGATGTAGTTTCATTTCCGAATAAGACTTTTTATAAGTAACAAAGAAAATACCGGATAATTTCGATACCAATTTGTTGTGATAATAGGCGAGAAATAATGACACAATATGAATTAATTGATCAAAAACTCAAGAATAAAATAATTGGTAGGGAATAGAAATTTCACTAAAATATGGAAAAAGAATACAATAATTTTGTGTTTATAATTTGTCTAACTTATTCTAAAATACAAGGAGATGTTTCAAATCTTAAAAGTAGAGTTAAAGATAGAAAGGAATGCTCAAAACGCGTCAAAACGTGAAAACAAGCCTGGCCGAATGAACATGGCTCTTGAGCGCCCGACGGGTGCCAAGTTCATTGTTTTAGGCGCTTAAGCTCCAGTTGAGCCCTAGTGAGCACAATTGCATCGAAAAGTCCTTGTTCATATCTTGATATCTTCAAATCCAACACAAATTTCAACTAAATAGAATAAAAAAGACTTCAAATAGGATTCCAAAATCATTCCAACAAATAGAATCCCTTATAATATCGACCTTAATTAGAATTTCCAATCATCTTTGAAATAGAACTTCTAATTCTTACAAACTTCACCTTAACACAAATTCTACTGCAATGAGTAAACTTAAAAAAAATCCACTGGAGACAAACTCCACTACAAGAAATGAACTTCAACTCTTCATCAAAAAACATAAATGAACTTCTCGATCAAAATTTCCTGACTTGAAAATATTATCCGCCTCTACCACAAAATCTAAATGGGTTCAAACTCTAAAAACTTGAGTAACCAAAATTTCAAGAACACCCTTGGACACAAAAGTTGCTCAAATCACGAGCCCATGATTAACAATCACAAAACAAGGCTGAAACAAGCCCTATAATAGAATCACCACGAAATGCTTCAACTCAAGGATCTTTGCTAGAATCATCACCTTCAACCACCAACAAAGTAGAATTAATTAAATCAGCATCTTTGTACCTACATAGAGGCATATTCTAAAAAATGGATCTGTTTCTAGAAATTGAATGCAATGGCACAGCTAATAATGGTGGTAAAACGAAATTATCCATAACTTTCGAACTTGACTTAAACGTAATCATAAAGATAGACCCCAAAACTTCGACGATACTGAACCAAACTCACAATCTACCTGATTTCCAAACCTATGATGATTGACTTTCAAAGATTCTATGGAACCTTGCAAGACATATAATTGAGACTTTTCGTCCCTACAACATAATATGAGGACCTCTAAAAACCTTTAAGACTCCACCTTCATCAGTGAATTTGTACCCTCTTAAGTCAAAAGTACTTTAGGAGATAATGATTTTCTTCAAGTCAGGAACATGCCGCACTGCATCAAGTGTTCTGGCACTTCCATCAATCAACTTAGTTCTGACCTTCATATACCAGCAAGTCGATAAGGTGTATTACTACCAGTCACAACAACACTTTTGAAAATTTCTTCATATGTTGTAAACGAATCTCGATTGTGACACATATGAAAAGTATAAGTTGTATCAAAAATTCAATCCTCTTCAGGTTTGAAATCGCTGTTAGAAATTATCAAAAGATCTCCATCATTGTGAAACATTTCTCCAACATTGGTTTCATCCAAAGTATCTAATTGCTTTTCTTTCTGATTAACTACAGCCAATTTTTCTTTATTCTGCAACTTATAGAAATCCTTAACCAAGTGCCCCTTCCTTTTACAATAATTACAAATTTTATTTGTGAAGTTAGACCTTAATTTGCCCTTGCCAGAACTACCATCAACAATAAGGTCATCCCAATGAGCCTCACTTTGAACGAGATGCTTCATCTTCTCCTTTGAATAAAGAGCATCATAAGTATCTTCAATGGTAAGAATATCATGACTATGTAGTATCGTGTCTGTAAACGACATATATGAAATGGGCAACAAACATAAGAAAATCCAAATCTTCTTTATCATATTTAATTTAACCTCCAAGGTTTCAAGATCACTAACGATTTTCTTAACCACAGCTAGGTGATCTTCAATAGATATATCTTCTGTCATACAATGAGAATAAAGACGTTGCTTCAAGTGCAATTTGCTAGTAAGGCTTTTCGTCATGCACAATTGCTCAAATCTTAATCATAACACAGCTACTGACTTCTCCTTCACAGCGTCATGAAGAATGTTATTCGGAAAATGAAGATAAATATCTGGTAGGGCCTTCCAATCCCTACATTATTTCTCCTTTTGATTCCAAGTTATAGGCATCTTGTCAAATTCCAACAACATATCGCCCAAATATATCTGAACGAGTATTGCTCGCATTTTTATCTACCACAACGCTGCATGATCCAAAAGTGAAATATCATACTTCATGGTTGCTATCCTAAATCAAAAAATATCCCTATGAATTAAGCCTTGTATCTGATACAATTTTGTTATAAATAATGAAGAAAATATCGGATAATTTCGATACCATTTTGTTTTGATAATAGGCGAAAAATAGAATGGAGATTTCACTAAAATATGGAGAAAGAATATAATGTCTTTGTGTTTATAATTTGTCTAACTTAATATAAATACAACGAAGAGCTAAATATATATAGGGAATGTTTCAAACCCTAAAAGTAGAGTTATAGATGAAAAGGAATGCTCAAAACGTGTCAAAACGCAACAAAGGCCTTGGCTAGATGAATATAGCGCTCGAGCGCTACCCCGACGCTCGAGTGTTCAATCGAGTGCTAGGTGAGTATAATTGCTACAAAAAATCCTCCATGGTCCATATCTTTATCTCTTCAAGTCTAACAAAAATTTCAACTTCCAATTGGGCTTCCAAATAGATCTTCAACTAGAACTTGCTAAATAGATTTCGAACAAGGATTCCAAAATCATTCTAAGAAATAGAATTCTTCTTAATATCAACCTTAACTAGAATTCTCAATCACCTTCAAAATAAAATTTGGTTCACCCCCTAATTATAACATACTTCTTTACAAATAGTCAGGAACTTCATTGCAAAATGATAGGCTCTAACATCATTGAGGAAAGGCAGTTGAAGATCGCGTTATATGCCATGGGAGTCTGTACGACCTAGAAAGAGACCATCTTTATAATCTTTTGGGATTCTATGTATAGGGTAACATGGAACTTGATAATGCCCTCCAAGTTGAGTGCGCTATCTTTGAACCCTTGGAACGGGGTTATTACAGGCTGTAAGAGGCCTTGAGGCAAGTTCATTTGGTAAAGGATTCATAAGATACCTCATCGACTTTACTACAACCGTCTACTAGTATACTCCTAACATCAAGATTGTCTATGATGGTAAAGATAACCAGTGCATCATCATGTGGAGTTATCCCATCTAGGTCTTTCGTTCCGAATGTATTTCCATCGTCACTAGCAACCTCAAACTTATGTGCCGAATTTTAGGTTAACAATGGAGTATATTTTTTATGGCTACTACTTGAGTTTCTACCAGTTACATTACCTTATAAGAACATGTTGATCATGCCTACCATAGCTGTAAAGCCCCGACCCGCATCGATCAAAATGTCACTAGATTAATTTTACTTTACCCGTAGTAGACTTAATTAAATAATTAACTATACTTTTAGCGGAAAGCATAAGAAATTAACTTAAGAATTTATTTCAAGAATTATTTAATTCCAAATAACATCCTTTCGTATTAAGGGATTATCTAATAATTTCTTAGGAATAAAGTCACATTATTGACGTGAAATGAAAAATAAATGTTGTTGCTTTTATTTTCTATCTCAGTGGCAATTTCAAAAATACATTCGTTTGCATAGCTATCGAACCCAAAACTTCATGAAATTTTATAGTAAAGTAAAAAATTCTTTATATTATGACATATCCAAAAATTAGCTTTCGTCGGCAACATGTGAGGTATTAAAATATTTTTCAAAACCCCATAGCGACTCGGTTTAGAAGGTAACCCAGTGCAGTTTACTTAAAATGTCATATAAAATTTTACAGAAATCGGATCGACATTATTTCAACTTTATTCAGTAGAAAATCCATGAGGTTATCAAATGCCACTAGTTTTGTCCTAAAATTCTAAGGAACGATTGAGTTGCGAATTTTTAAAGTCAAGGGCAGAAGCTGAAAACAGCAACACTACACTTTAAGGGACATATAAAATTCTACCGACATCGGATTGATGTGATTCCAAGTTTATTCAGTAGCTAACCTCTGAGGCTATCAAACGCAATTGATTTTGTTGACAAATTTCAAGTAACAATTGAGTTATGAATTTTTGAATTCCAGGGCAGAAGCTGAAAATTTAGAAAAAAATAGCAACACTAAATCACTAACACTTTCTTTTGTGCTAAATGGTGTCTTGTAAGTTAATTTCTATAACA
>CAIGRB010167748.1:2563-38719 GCA_903798255.1 Fraxinus quadrangulata
TATTGATGTATTACATTCAAACTCTTATGTATTTATTGTTTTGATTAGCCCCAGACACTCGGTTGATAAGACTATATCTCTAATGCAATGCAACTAACTCAGTTTAATTTTAAGGGTTGAAGAAATAAAAAATATGAGAACATCTGCTTATTAAAGTGTGAAGTTATGATAGTATGATTCATACGAGCTGGGAGAGGGAAATGAATAGATATAAATAAGTTCAGTCATAGAACACATCCCCGAATAATTGAGTGAAATGAATAAGTTTGGGGGAATGTGTATCGTTCGAGCGATTGGAGCGAAAAATTTGACTACATGGAGTCGGGTATGAGCCAGCCATCATCCTGATATGATGGTATGAGTTTTCACACATACACACGTCGAGTTTTGCATATAACATGTGGAGATTGATGTAATTTTGTACGTCTGTAGTTGTTCATTTTTTCTTACTAAGTTCCAATCCTGAGATTCGGCAATTTGTTAAACCATGTGTTACTTATAATTAAGCTATGACTTTGTTTGAGGACAAATAATGATTCAAGTTTGGAGGAGTTGATAATGACATTTTTACACGTTTATTTCGATTTACAAACATGGATAATTGAAGTTTAATGTGCGGAATATGGCCTAATTCGTTGTGTTTACATGACAATAATGATGATTGTGGTGGAAAGTAGAAGAAAAATAGAGAAAATAGACCAAAAGGAAGAGAAATCAAAGTTCAGGGATTGGAATGCAATTAGCTAAGAGATAATTCGGAGGAGATATCGAAGATGTAAAAAGGGAAAAATCTAATTGGATATTGAGATGACACATTGGAAGAAAAAAGCTTTGGAAAAGAGGAAAAGAAAGACAGAATAAAGATCAAGGACTAAATCGCCACATTCTGGAGGTTCTTAACACTATGCGACCGCATAGTGTTAAACCTATGCAGTTGCATAGAGACTTTCAGTGAATTTCAGGAACCAAAACAATCCTTCTATGCGACCGCATAGAAGTGTACTATACGATCGCATAGTACAAAATTTGGGCGAAAAATTTGATTTCCTATTTTGAATCAACCACGTATGGTAATGAATTTAGGTCAAGTATAAAGCAAATGAACATCCAGAACGAAGGGGTACACATTCTTAGAGAGAAAAACACCATTCAAGAGCAAGGAATGAGGCAAAAACAAGGGATTTCATTAAAGATTTAAGATTTTAACCCTAATTTCTATTTTTTAGGTGATGTTTTCTCTTTATTATTTTTATTGTTACTTTATTTTATCCATACTAGGCTAGACTTTTTATGTACTAGGTGAACGATTAACCTCGCAATGTGACCTTTTAATTCTCTATTTTGCGACTTGATATTCAAACACGATTGATATATGCTGAATGATTTATATACACTTTCTGGTCTCCATAGTTAAATGTATGTGTTTATGTGAGTTTGAATGATCTATTTTATGCATTCGAAAGACGGAAAATAGATTATATAATGTATAAATCATCGTAGAGTCCGATAGAGGACATAAATATACCGTTATACTTTACGTGAATCTTTAAGTGTTTATAGAACGTCTTGAGTTCTTGTATATTGTATTTGTCATATAAATATAGTCAAATGGTATGCGAGAATATGTTCAATTCTACTCGAAAGAGATTATTAGATAATTTAGAAGTATTGATTTTTCAACCAATTTATCGTGTTATCGAATTGTGAAATAGAGGTTAAAAGTGAGTTTGCTTGGTGACTCGGGATTCTAGTGCGCTTTTCATTCATTAATTTCTTCACACTTTTGCATTCAACATAATTTCGCATTCATTTAGTCACATTAGCTTAAATTGTATTTTAGTTATAGTTTAGTCATCAAATTTAAATAATCAATCATTTTGAGTTTAATAGATTCGATTAAAATTTAGATAATAGAAATCAAATTAAATCAATTATCGTGGGACGATACTCGAACTTTTACAATTTTCACTTTATTACTTGTTAACGAGAACCGTGCACTTACTGTTATTTACAAAATGAACATATTTTTGTGAACAAAATCGCTCTTCAACTACCAACTTTTGATTTCCTTGAATGGGCACTCTTATAGGCTCCACCAAAACTTGTCGCCTAACTCCGCAAGCTGCCTCCTACCACAATATGCGGTTCAAATCACCCCCAATAAAAGCTATCCCTCGTAGAGTTTCAAATATCACATTTCAACCCTCTCAAAATCTCTCCGATTAAAAAAAAATGAGATCTCTTCATCAATGATCCAATTGGTAATGAACAAAAATTTATTGCCAGTTTATTGCAAATCACCTCAGCTGATTCATAAGAAAAATAACGTATACCTCGAATGGAAAAAGAGATCGCAAAGAAGATAATTAATAGCAATTTGATTGAAAAGTCAAGATAGTTAAACATTAAATTAATATCTCTTGTTTGACCTCATTTATGGGATAATGTATTTAGAAATATTGATATTTTGGAAGATATATAGTTAAAAAATAAGATTTTTTTTTGACTTTACGTGTAAAATTATTTTGTGAAAGAATATGTGATTGAAAATGAGTTTTTGAAAAAATGAAGGCCAAACATCAAATCGAACATAACTTTTTTTACAATAAAAAGGTGCAAGACACACACTTCAAAACATTTTAACACAAGATTTAAGAGCAATTTGCTCAGTTGACCCCCTCCACATTTTATTTTAGTAGACAATTTGGGTAATTAGCACAAAACGTTCTCATTGTTTGTATTCATTGCACACATTGTCCCTATCGTTTCAAATTCGATATTTACATCTTCATTTCAACATTTTCTCACGGAGTTGGTCATTTATGTCTCATTCCATCAAATATGGGTAATTGGTGCAAAATGTTTCTATTGTTTACTTTCATTGTACAAAATGTCCATATCATTTTATTTCATTGCGCAAAAGATCATTAACGTCTATTTTCTCTATTGAAGCCTTGTAAAATCATTAATTGACATTCCCTTTTGAATAAACAATAAATAAAGAATGTAAAAAAATAAATAATTGCATTTGAAGTTCCAATTTTTTTTCAAACGCTTTAAATAATTTTAAACATATTAAAAAAATGATCATTAAAAAAAGATAGTTTCCTTTAAGCTTGGTTTAAATTAGAACAGTTAGGACTGATGTTTGGATTAAGATATTCAACAAATCCTCTAATGGAAGAAGGAATTCTATCTTAAAAAAAATGAACAAAATCAAAGAAAAATTTAAAAGTTAATGCAGTGTGTGTATGGCTCGTAATTACAACAATCAGTGGTTATGGCTCGTAATTACAACAATCAGAATGATGGGAATAACAAACCTCTTCGTCAGTTCACCCCATTGAAGCTGCCTTTGAGCTAGATCCTTCCGTTGCTATTGGACAAAGGCCTTGTTCAGCTCCTGATGCCAAAGCCAGTGCCATATCCTATCCCACCTTACTGGAACATGTCGGCCTATTGCGCTTTCCATCAAGGTCCAGGGCATCTTACTGATGAAATCAAACAAAATGAAATTATTAAGCACAAGATCTTTGATCTTATAGACAAGAGAAAAAGGACAGTACCTCAAGAGGATGCTCCATCAAACCCCAATAATAATGTCGGGATTTTCAAGGACCCTCTACCTTAGCACGAGTCTGTTTGTTGCTTCCACAATGCCTCATCTTCACTATAAAAAGTAATCCATGTCATTGTCGCAAAAGACTACCATTCAAGAAGAAGAAAAAAGAGCTTTTTCTCTTTGATTTTGCTGGATCCGACTCCATGGATCATTTGGGACCCAGAAATGGTCGTCAAAAAGTGTCAAGCTATCCAACGAGGGAAAAGAAGTAGTAGAATAGCTGAACAAAGATAAAGAAGTGGTTGCTTGTGGCCAAAAAGAGGACCTAAGCGCTACGCTAGCTCTATCTCACCCCACTGGATTGCCCAGAGATCAATGCTCTCTCGTCCCTTGTCCTAGAGCGTGCCTCATCAAGCCTATTTCTCACTAGGGGTTCTTTTCCTTTCCCTTCGGAGATTGTTCCGTATGTTCTTCCTTCATCTGTGCCTTTGATTGAGGCGCATTCGACCATTGTTTCCATCAACGATGTAACTAGATTAGATTCAGTGTCATTCACACCATCTGTGGTAGGGGTGAGAGCGTATGACGACTCGTCAAGAGATGCGGTGGGCACCCTGATTAAGCTGAAAATAGGGCCCGCTGTGCGTGAAGTTTCATTCCATATCTATGACATTGAGTTATCTTCGAATATGTTGCTAGGAAGACCATGGCTTCATACAACAGGGTCGTGTCATCCACGCTCCATCAATGCTTGAAGTTCGTACATGCCAAGTCATCACTGTCGCTGCCGAGGTTTTGATCAAACAAAAGGAAAGGGGGTTGAGGCAGAAGAACTGTTATCCGAGCAAATTATTTAAAATCTCATTTTTGTTGAGAACATCCCACCACCTGACCTAAGATGCTCATCTTCAGGATCTAGAGGAGAAGCATATGTATCAGTCCTAAACGTCCCTGGACTCTAGAGTGAAGCCAAGAAAGCTCACCCCTAGGGGAAGAGAAATCTCCAAAGAAACCTCAACTTGAAGATGATGGGGCTACGAAGCTAAGAAAGGGCTAGGGGTGAAAGGCTAACCAAGATCGGATACTTGTTTCAGTCGATCCGATTTGAAATTTCACTTCAACGGAGAAATCTCTAGATCCCGAAGCATCTGTTTTTCAAAAAAAAAAAAAATCTCACTCCAAAGCAAGCAAGAAATCCTCTATTATCAAAAGCATGTGCTCGCGAATCGGCTATGAAAGGTCGATAAAAATTTCGTAGTATAGTCTCGCTAGAAAGACAACACGGTAGCTGTAATGCCCCCATTCCCACATGTTTGCGAAGTCCCCACCTTTTAGCCGAAATGCACTCGTTTCCCTTCTTAAGAGGCGGTGTGCTAAGAAATAAGATTGAATGATGTTATAATTTTTTTTTGGATTTTCCACCAAATCTTTGTTAGATTCGGTATATCATCGTGTACAAGACATAACGAGAATCGCCCTGTCCCAAGCCTCCCGTCCCCAATTTCTTCATATGTCCCGTTGTTCCCCAAACCTTGCATTAACTTTCCCGGGTTGGTCCCTAGTCATCCTGCGAGAAAGAGCGTTTCGAAGCGAGAGCTTGTGGAATGGTTAATGCAAAACCTTTTGACTCCGGGTAAAGGGTTCAAAACTTTGTCCTGTGCCTGCTTTCATGACCTTAAAGAAGGACGCTGCTTGGCGAATGCGCGTTGATAGTCGGGGCCATCAACAAAATTACCAAAAAAGAGTGGTTCCCCTTATATATGTTGTTTGGATTGTGTGTCTTTTCGAATATTGATTTGAGAAGTGGTATATATATGTGTATATATATATTATTGTGAAGAGGAAATATATATTTTTTGTTTGCATGTTTTAAATTGTTTTACATGACTCATTTGTAATTAAAAAAAATTAAAACTCTAGCTGCAATTATTTTAGTTTTTTTAAAAAAAAAAATTTGTTTGTAAGGAGGGTAAATTAGAAATTTAAAATAAAAAATGCATAATAATTTTAAAAAAAATTCGGTGAAAGTCTCCCAAAAATTGGAATGAATGAGAGAAAAATTTTGAAATTATATTTTAGTACTTTTTACTTAAATGTTAGTACTCTAATGACTTTTATAGATTTAAAAGTCATTAATAATTAGAATATTGCAAGACTTGAAACTTTTAAAAAAATTTAATATACATCAATATTTGAAGAGAGTATAATAAGGTCTTGTTGAATAGAATTATACTATGTGTATATAAAAATATACACATAGCATTTGACATAAAGCCGCGGCCCTCTATTGGGAGGGCGCCTGAGTGGCAATAGGGGGCCGCTAGGTGATTTTTATGTCATCCTTTATGGATCACGTTGTCTACACATAACATGATTCGAATAGAATAATCATAAACTTTTTAAATAGTAGGATATCTAATTGAATACACCCCTAATGCTAGCTTCCTAATGAACTCTTCTAATGATAGCAAAAATAAAAGTACAATTGCCCTTGGTAAAAAATGGCAGAAACGGAGAAGAGAAAATATAAAAATGCAAAAACTTCTCCAAATGAACATTTGTTGAAATTGAGACCACGTGGATCTCTGAGAGGAAGACACAGAACAAATGGCTTCTATGTCCTCCATAGTCTCTTGTAAATTTCAAATCATCTTCTGCTACCAGGTAATTCTACTTCCAGAATTGTTTCTATAATGTGTAGGCAATTATTTCGCCATTTATTGACCATATTATTATTATTTGCCTTGCTGCTGAGTTTCTGTTCTTGCGAATAGAATCATGGGTGTTTTTCCCGTTGTTTAGTTTTTCCCCCCACTAAATTTAAGGAGAAATTTTAATTTTAATTTTTTTATGTGTCACATTATGGAGCTTTCTGAATTATGCTCGATGTTTTTGTTTTCTTTTTCTTGTATAAAAATTCCACTTGTTAGTTTAATGGGTCCGAAATTTTTTTGCATTTTGCTCTGAATGTTTTTATGCATGCATGCATTTGTGTAGATGATTTGCTTTCCGTTTGTTTCATATTTATGGGTTTTAAGGTTCTTGGAATTTAGTAGCTGATTGATTTGTTGGGATTTTTTAAATATTTTTTTATCATTTATTTGTCAGGGGTTTAGGTGTGAATGGGAATTCAGACAATGAATTCTCATGGGGTTGGTAGTAGTGGGCAGCAGGCACATGGACACTCACCACTAGCAAGGCAACAGAACTCATGGTTTAGCCTCACACTCAATGAGGTCGAAAACCAGTTGGGTGACTTGGGCAAACCATTAGGCAGCATGAATCTTGACGAGTTGCTTAAAAATGTATGGAATGCGAAGACAAGCAATTCTTCCTGGATGGATCCGAACAATGCTTCCCCGGCATCCTCACACCAGTTGCAGGCTAGCTTGTCACTTGCTAGGGCGTTTAACGGGAAGACAGTGGAGGAAGTGTGGAAGTATATCCAAGGACATAAGATAAGAAATGCAGAGGAGACGGGCGGTAAGGAAATAGAGTTGACACTTGGGGAGACTACTTTGGAGGATTTCTTGGTGAAAGCAGGGGTTTACGTGGCGAATGCTTCTTTTGGACCTGTTACGGGGTTGCAAAATGGGTTAACTGCACAAAGTTTTACGCTCCCAATGGGATTGGCACCTTCTCCTTCAGTGAATGCTTTGTCAGATATGTTGATACCCCAGCAACAAAGGGACTCTGGAGAGCCTCAGAAGAATCTTGATAGGAGGCTAAAGAGAAAGATTAAAAACAGGGAGTCTGCCGCACGCTCACGGGCAAGAAAACAGGCAGGATTTAAGATCTATTATGTTTTATTCTCAAGCTTAATGGTCATTTAGTTTCTAGGTTTTATATGTTTTACCTGAAGAGATCTGCTTTCTGGTGATTTACACAGGCTTACCACTACGAGCTAGTGAGCAAGGTTTCGTATCTTGAAGAAGCAAACGCGATGCTCAAAAAAATAAAGGTGGGGAATATCTATCTATATCTTCATTATCTCTCTACCTGTGCTGCATATGTATTTGCGTTTCTATAGTATAAATATTACAAATTTTTATCGTATGAGACGTTACTACCATGTGATGTTGGTTACACAGATTTATAGGGAACTTAATCCAGGACAAATAGAGATAGTGTCAAATGATTGTTGATTTATCGTGGTAAGGTATCCAGTTCTGATATCAATGGAACAGGATTGCTAATTCTTCATAGATAATTTAAAGTTAGAGAACAAATTGAAAAGTAAGTAGTATATATGATCAGAGATCACTAAAATGAATGGGATGAGTACAATTGTCAATTTATATCTAAGGGGTGGATGCTTAGCCTACAAGATAATGATTATCCAATAGAACAACTACTTTATCCGTTGACAGGCAAAGAACAATTTTTTCTTCGGTATAAGTTCATTGGATTTTTTCTGCTGCTGCATTTATTTTAAGTAAGTTCAGAACAGGCAGTTAATCACCGAAGGAAAATAATAATAATAATAATAAAATTCTTTATACTCTGTATGTGCATGAAATTCCTTAGAAAAGACATAAAATGGGAGTCGCACAAGTCTTGTAATCGAACAAGTATCGTGGAGGCACACATATGATTTGTTGTTTCTGGAAAACCCACCTAAAATTTGTTGTATTCTTATCCCACTATTGACCTGTAAGGACAACTAAAAAAGCCCAAGTGATTTATGTGAAATCACAAATTCATATAAACTTTCTATCTCGGTGACGTCTTCTTTTTTGTTGGTTTTAGTGAGTAGTCGCCGCTGCTTTCTTGGGCAGCTCGCTCACTCTTGTAGTTCTCTCTAACAAAAAGTTAACCGAAATATATGGAACAATGAAGAATTTTTAGTCAACATATGTGAAATTTGTCATTAAAAGGTTTCTTTGGCCGAAAAGTGACACTGCCTTTGCTAAACCCATCACAATCATGACTTACCTTGGCAATTGTCCTGATGAAGGTGCCAACCATCAGAATAATAATGGCTCTCCTCATTTCATCGCTGCTTTAGTGAATTGATCAATGATCTACATATATGGATGAAAATTTAAAGTGATCATCGGAAAATTGAGTTAACAATTCAGATCTTCCATCCATTTCTTGTGGAACAAATCTTAACTCCACAAACAAGGGATTTAAAATCCATTTGAATATCATTATTTGTAATTTATATGCTTTGCTTTACTGGTTTCTATAATCATAAAACTTAAATTTGGGTTTGGATTGTCAGGAACGGCATCCTCATGAAATGATGTGCATTCTATATGGATTAGAATCTTAACCAATTCTGGAATATATTTAACTAAGTTTGGAATATATCTCTGAAACCTAATTTAAAGAAAGCATTATACGCTTTTTGTGAATTCTAATAATGAAACCTTTGTAGTCTACTATTACATATAGCTTTAGCATCTCGTGGCATGCTGCTTAAATGCTGTGGATATGATCTTCAGATTATTTGGGAGGTTTTACATTTAATATTGCTACTACATGATCATTTTAAAAAAGAAATTATATATGGTACTTTTGACCGATTTATTGACATGTTTAGGAAGATTTAACTTTGGAAAGTTTTTCATAATTCTCGTATGAATGAGTTGCTTTCACTTGTCACCTTTAAATTTAAAGAAAGTATTGATTGTAATATATAGAGCTAGTTTGAGCCCCATTTTTTTCTTAAGAATGCATTTTGAAATAGTAAGATTGAAGAAGAATGTGTGGCTGAAAAATAAGGAAAAATTTTGGATTTGGGCGTTATATTTTTTTATTGAAGAACGTGTGGTCGAAAAAAAAAGAGAGAGAAAAATATATTTTATAAATAATAATGTGGATCAAACAAGGGCATAATGTACAAATTTATTGATTGTAATATATAATGTACAAATGTCCTAAGCACGGCACGTGATGCTTATATATTTTGTAAATTGTTTTTATCTTTTGTTTGCATTTGAAATATTTGTAGTTGGTTTCGTATGATGTTGAAATCCTTTTAAATTACGAATCACAATGAAATAATTGTAGTTGTTCCGTAAGATGTTGAATCCTTTTAAATTATGGATCATAATAAACTTGTTGATTTCTTTTTCCAATATTCTTTTCAATTCTAAATATATTGTAAATGAATTAGTGTGCTACATTCTTAAGGTGTATTAGAGCATCTCCAAGAGACTCTATATTTATAAAGAGTTTTTTTATGCATTATAGAAAGCGTCTATAAATTTATAGAGTTCAAATTTTTATTCACTCTAACTATGCTCTTCATGTTGCTTTTTTCAAGAAACATTTATTGATTTCTCCCCATATTTTATTTAACATAATTTTTTGTATGTCAGTAGTTAATCAATTTAAATATGGTTTGAATAGTTTAAGAAGTAGAATATTGAAATTTGTGACTTATTAAATGCAATAATTGTTCATTAAGAATAGAAAGTTTTACTTTCTAAATTTGGAGAATTGAACTCACTCTCTATTCTATTTTAAAAAGTTAAAATAGAGAGCATCTTGGGGCTTATTTTTAACCATTAACTCTTTAAAATAATGAGCATTTTGCATTTAGAGAGTCTCTCAAATATGTTCTTAGATTGAAATAACTTTCTTTGACGGGACATCATGAACACATTCTATTTTAATTCATATTCATTAATTAAATGATTCTTCCCTCAAACATGTTAATTGTAATTTGTACACCTTTGTCTAGGATCACATGTCCATCTTAATCCATTGCTTTGTTTAGCACTTTATAATCTATAACAATCCCAGCATTTCCTTCTAGGTTTTGAGCATTGCTTTTAACAAATGCTAAACTTGAGAGTAGGACTTTTCCTGGACTTCAATATATTTTTCTGTCATTTACTTGATACAATTTTTCTTGAAGTTGAAGTTACACTTTGACCCTAATCATCCTTTTTCCCCCCTTTTGTTGCTGTTTATGTCGGTCTCGCAGTGCTGGTTGTATAGGGAAGTTTAATTAGCACTGAGTGACTAATGTCATGAGCCTACGGCTAAAAGAAATTCACTCGTCCCAATTTGGATTTATGCTGTGTATTTCTTAATATAGCGTTGAGAGGAGATCCCCGACTTTAAAATTGAACTAAATAGACAAGTAAAATTGAAGTGAGAAAGTTTGAGGTTAGTCGATTCGACCACTGATGTTATTTTACATATTGAGAAACCTCAACTCCTTGGGAGAATCTCTTCACATGATAATTGATATGCACTATCCAGGTTTTCAAAAACAAATCAACGTACCTGCCTCGTCCTTCTTGTATCTCAGATGTTTGCTGCTCTGGATCATTGAATAATCTTTATACAATAGTTTTCATATAACTTTTTATTTTATCGGGATTATTATTTGAATTTTTCTATGTGTACATAGCAATGTACACATGGGTGTCCATAATGGACAAATGACACCCCCCCTATGGGCCCAGATTAGGGGGGCGCCATTTGTCTATTATGGACATGGTTATGGACACCCCTATGTACATTGCTATGTACACATAGCAAAATCCTTATCATTTTTCCAGTGAAGTTGTCATAATTCTGAACAATCACTTCACCTTTAGTCTCTACTAGTTGGAAGTTCCATTAATATCAAATCTTACGGTTTTTTTTTTTTTTTGTCAGAAAAGAATGAATATTCAAACTTATGTCCTTTATTTTTGTTTTTGAGATATTCCAATTTATGGTAACCTTACTAGATACTTCAGGTCTTGTATGGTTTCCTCAACAAGACATTTTACTAATGCTCCAATTTTTCAATTCTGATACGAATGGTAGCACATTCCCGTTTGTCTTCATTTTTTGGGGGTTTCCGTATTCCTAATGTGTGACTAGATTATGGAAACTGGTTTTTTCACGAGCCATTTGGTCTTGTGTTTCATGATACTTTTGGGGGTTGCAATATTCCAAATGTGTGACTAAGCACTAGCAGATCATTCGTGTATCACTAAATCAATAATTTATTTGTTTGAAAATCTTTCAAGATCTTTTTAATTAGTAACAACTTAAATGAAATTCTACTTTTTGAACTGTGATCTTGTCACGTGTACACTAAGTTCCAACAAACCAGGTATCAACCATCGAAACAGTACAAAAATATGTGCTCTAGAATATTAATACAAGGCTCTGGCTCTGCTTGTTGCTTCCTTAAGTCTCTTGTTTGATATCCAAAATACTATAATATCTTCTATAATTTTCTGCATTCTCTTTACAGTTGCATTGATCGAATTTTTGAATATTAATCCATTTCCTCTTCCCATACAAGTAACTTTATTGACATCTGTGACATAGTCTCTGCCTAGATATGAACATACCACTTCGTTCCTTGAGAACCAAGAAAATGAAGCAATTTTGAATGTGTATTTTGTAATTGGGCCTCTGAAATATGGATTCGGAGTGTCATAGTATAATCCCCAAATATCTATACGAATAAAAAATATTTTCTGGCGTCTGATATTTTTTTTTTCCTGAGTTCATCAATGTATCTTTCTACTGATTAGGTTTCTCAGGTCTTTTGAGGTCAAAATCGGTAATACAAAGATCATAGGTTCTTTTTGTTCCTACTCACATGAGCCTATATAGCAGCTAGTTTTTCAGACCCCTCAAGTTTTTGACATCTGAGATGACTGTTTCTTTTCAAACCTTTTCCTCCTTTACCCTCCTGCTATGTTGGTTTGAAAATATAGGAAACTGACTGGGAGTCCACATTTCGCATCATTAAACTTACTTTGATTTTCCTCTCATATTCGATCCATGATCATTATGTATTACCGTTCTCGATCAATGCTTCCTCTACTTCAATTATCACTTCACTGTCAAATCTCGTCGGTCTTACTCTAAGCATTTATTTGTACTATTTCTGTACCTTCAAGCAGTGTCTAGCTGGTGGTATGCAAACCAGAACTCATTTGTCTACCTCTCTCTTGCACACAAAATGGAGTGGTAATCATGTTTTTCCTTGAAATTCCTGCCAATTATCAAATCATCTGGCAATGATGATGCAATTTGGTTGTTTGTTAATTCATTCCCCATTTATCTTTTTAGGATTTAGGAACCTGTTAATTAGTCTCATTAATAAAGTGAAATTTTCATTGGGAAACTCCGTGTGTTGATCCTCGGCGTCCTGTATTCCTTTTATTTATCCTCCTCGTGTCTCTGTCATCTTGATTGGAAAGCATAAAATAGCAAGATTTTCATTGTGTGGGTTTGAGATAATGGAAGGTAATATATACAAGGAGTTGAGCAAAAACGTTCAGAAAAATAAGTTTCTGCTTTGTTACTGGGGGAAAATGGGAATTAAGAGCTTGATGGTGACGGATAGGTTTATTCAATAGTGTAATGTCCCAGACAGCCAGTTCCTCTCCTACTTATGAGTTCCACATATACTGCTTTGTTACTGGGAGAAAAAAGGAATTAAGAGCTTGATGGTGACAGATAGGATTATTCAATAGTGTAATGTCCCAGACAGCGAGTTCCTCTCCTACTTATGAGTTCCACATATAACATTTCCAGCACTCCACTGGCCAAAATTTCTGACTTTCACCTACATTATCTGAACAAAGAACCGAGAATAGAACTTTAGTTTATCTTACCATCTGATACCTGGTCTTGGATTACGCATGAGGCTGGTTTTATTTTTGCATGTAGATGGGTAATTATATCCCTTCAGGCATCAAATGGGTGATCAAAATGAACTAAAGGATAGCATCTTTTTCTAATTACTATTTAATCCTCCATACCAAACATGTTTTTAATAGCTTAGACTTCTTATCCTCACCATGCCTTCAAATGCTACTATGTCTCAGAAAAAAAGGGGAATAATATAAATTGTAATAGCCGATTTTGTGAAGTTAGTTCTATCCTCATTAGGGAATACTTATGATATCAATTATATGTTATGTCAAACTGTTTTTCGCTGTTTTCATATAGAACAAACCCATTGTCTTTTATAGCGATGACATTGTTGTTTTTCTTGTGATGGTAGGCAGTTGTAGCTAATGCTGTTTCTGTTCTTAACAGGAATTCATGAAAATGCTGCCTTCTGACTCTTCTGAACCAAGATATCAGCTTCGAAGAACCAGTTCAGTCTGACAAGTAAAGGGTTCCTAGCTCTTCCGAAAATAGGATTATAGTGGTTTGTTTACCAGAGGAGCCTCTAAGAAACTAAAATGTATTGTGCTTATGCATACTTTTAAGTCTTATTAGCTATATGAACTTGTGGAGATGTTCTAGAAGTGACTGTGCTGGGAAAAACTGATAATCAAGATGAAGGATACCGTTTGTCTCAAGTGACACAACTATGAACTCGTGCAGTATATTGTTGATATTCGTGTATAGATAAAGAGATTTGCTACACGTACACAGGGGCACGCCCCCCTCACAAGAAGGGGGGCCCACGATTATTTTAATCATCGTGTGCCCCCCCTCTTGTGAGGGGAGTGTAAACTTTGGTGTACATTTAGCATTTCTCATAGATAAATGCTCTCCCCCATTTCCTCTTGCATCCCAGAGTGTCACGCAGTGAGAATGGTTATCTCCCCCATTCGGCACGGCAAGCACGCTAATAACTAGGCGCGATGTCTATTTTACCAAAGAGTGCACTAATGATATGATCGTATGCAGGTATTCTCCTTAATTCTATTCATAACGTGCGTGTGTGCCAGTTGTTCAAGCTTGCCGGCCTCAGAATGAGGGGAGGGCGACCTTGAGGCGTATTACCTCAGGAGCCAAATCTGCGGTCCGTGAAAGTTGGTATCAGAGCGGGATCGCTAGAGCATGCGGTGTTGTTATGGAACAATGTCGTATATTCTTGCGGAGAAAAGATTTTGGGTCACGGATCTTGTCGACAAGTTGGCGGAACACGATGAAGGAAGTTGTGGGAAAGACGGATGAAAAGGGCAGCATTGCGCAATTGCCTATGTGTCTTTCAAGGAGTTTTGAGGAGCTCACATTGCAGGGCACAATGATGAAGATTGTGTATTTTATTCGACATACGCTGAGGCGTTGGGGTTTGAAGGCCGTCCATCCGAGGAACTAATGCTCAGAGGGGCATAGGGTGAAGGTTGGTGTCGGAGGCGGTAAATACGAGTTACTGCGGGTTTGTGAATGCCCGTCCTTTTGGAGGTGGTGCCGTTGTTATTCTTGCAATGAGACGAATGTGCGTTGATGCGAAACTCACTTCTCGTTACGAGGACGTAAGTGAATTCGAATGGGGGAGAATCTCACAAAGTGAGAATGCTTATCTCCCCATTCGGCACGACAAGCACGCTAACAATTAGGCATGAGGCCTATTTTTACCAAAGAGTACACTAATGATATGATCTTATGTAGGTATTCTCCTTAACATCCTATTCATAGCGTGCGTGTGTGTCAGTTGTTCGAACTTGCGTGCCTCAAAATGAGGGGAGGACGGCATTGTGGCGTAGTACCTCAGAAGTCAAACCTGCGATCGGTGAAACAGAGGTTATTCATAGAACATTACATGAACTTCAAAAGTTGAAAAGAATCAGATTTATCCAAATGTCTTCTTTTCCATTCTCAGTAATGAACGGCTAAAATCAACCGTGGATACACATGCAACAAGGATACAGACAGCTACCTTGGCTTCTGTAGCTGCAGCTTGGCCCCCAATTCTTACTCCCAACAGCCTTCCCGGGAAAGCTCTCCACACCATTATTTATAAGAGCAGTGCACAGGCCCCCCACCTATAGGTGGCACCACTTAGTACAGGGCCCATGCCATCAAATTCCAATTTATAAAGCCAAAAATAGAACAAATGTCAACTCCAAGATCCAACATAAAAGTATGCACGCGTACACATGGCTGTGGAGCGAATTGAAATGATCAGAATTCTTAAGTATCTAATGGACTTCTAACCTATAATTGCAATAATCCCCGCCCTTCCCAAACTAGGAGAAAATTATCCACCATAGCTAGTTAGAACCTCGATACAGACTACCAAAGTGTGAAAAGGAAAAAGTCACATCCTTTACTGATGCTAGATGCGTTTTATTAGATCCGATTAAACCGTACAGTGGACAAATTTAGATTCAATTTACTCAACATATTATTGAGGGCATTGAGACCGGATTAAGTGTGCAGGTCCGAGAAGGTAACAACCATGGCAAATATGCGGGATCAGAGAAGCAGGGAAGGTGTGGAATGTATGAATCATACTACATATACATCATTCTTTACATCTTTATTTGCACTCTAACACATGGCACAATCACATTTTTCGATTTCCCCAACACCTTTTCACATCATTGCTCAGATTGTGCCACATAGGAGAAATATCATCCATAGTGTGAGGTTAAATGTACATATAGCTTAATTCAGAATGTATATTCTCTTATTTCTTAAATTCATAAAATTATTTTTATTCGGAATATTTAGAAGAAGAAATGATTTATAGATATATGTCACATGTCGAACTTGTAGATACTTTTCTAAGTTGAGAAACATAATTTAATTTAATAGAGTTAAATATGTAAAGGACATGTGATAATTTGAGAGAAAATTTTGCCGATCACCTTTCCATATCACTGCTCAGATTGTGCCACATAGCGACGAAAGGCTTGATCTCCACGCCTCACACTTTTTAAAACCTTATCTTTTCATAAGGACATTGAAATATGGAAGTAAATAAAGGTTTAAATTTTAAAAAAATGGGCATGTTTTACGAGTTTTAAATAAGGGCAAGTTACATAGTTTCCTACATTTAAAGTTTCAAGTTAAAAAATCAGGTACTAATATTTTTATTTTTTATTTTATCAAAAATCAGGTATATTTAGCCTTTATTTGGTCTCCATTATAATGAGAATTTGGGAAAATATACATTGAAATAGTAATTTTTTGAAGAATGTTGTTAAAAAGGAATGAAAAGTTTTTGATTTACGTGTAATATTATTTTATTGAAAAATATGTTGTTGATAAGAGAGGGAAAAAATAAATTATAAATTTAGATTTTGCTATTTATACATAAAAAATATACACAATGGATTGTAAATGTGGAGGGAAAAAATTGAATAAAAAAGTTGATTATATTTTAAACAAACAAGTAGTAGAGTGTTATGTGACGTTATGTAATTCAATTTGTAAATCTTGATGTACATGTACCAAAATTTTTATAATTTTAATGGAGGCCACACATGGGCTTAATATAACCCCCATCCCATCCCATATCTTCCAATTTTATCTCTTAAAGGTGACACAGAGTCGCCATGTATCAACACCCCACCCCCGAATGTATCGAAATCGACAACCACCAGATCCACCCATTATCAATGGTGGAATCACCTCTCCTACGATGCCTTACCATCAATTTCAACAAACAACTGTAGATTTTGAATCCATGTATCATTCTTAGAGTAACTCGATTGATGGATTGGTCTCCAATCCACCTACTTTCGATTCGATTCAAGTGACGAGACCACTACCATTAATATCAGGATGTCCAAAAATCGAAGGTGGAATCGTCAGCGTCTAATTTGGTTGGAGGGCAGTGGTGGTGGTGCTAATGGTGGCTTGTTTGTGATGGTGTGATAGTGATTTGATTGTGGAGGTGATGGTGGTTTCATTATGAATGTGATGTGGGATTTAAGGTATGTTTATAATATTCTACACCCAAACCATTAGAGTTATTTTATTTTTCAACCACACATTTTTCAAAAAATACTATTCATCACTCTATTTTTCTCCCAATAATGGGAGACAAATCATCTACATGGTACAATAACACGACATAAATTTTTCAATCACATTACACGAACATCAAGATTGACATAATGCTACGTAACATTCTATCATTGAACAGTTTAAAACACAATCAATTTTTTTCGTCAAATTATCTACTGTCACGTGCAATTATCTCATGCCAAATCCTTATGGTAAAGTAGCTTTATCCAAAAAATTTCCCCATCCTTTGCAAGTGACCGAATAAAATTTTGTTATATTTTTATTTTCTTTTCATGACTTTTTTTAAAGAGTTAGTTAAATGATTAATTACTAACATTTATCTTTGTTTGCTACTTGCGTTCATAAAAATAAAAGATTATTGGTTGTTCACTCATTTTTACATAATGTTATCCATCTATCATCTATCTAAATTCCGTTGATCCACATGATAAAAAAATCCTACGTGACAATTAACTATGTTAAAATTTGAAAGTTAATTAAATGAATAATCGTTAATTTTTAACTTCGATTAATGCTTGCTCACTCAAAATTACTTTTGGTTATTTTTTTCTCATTAAAAAATAATAACGGTTACTTCCTCACCTTTACAAAATGTAACTCATCCATCACTCATCTCAATTTTTTTGAGCTCATGTTTGGCTCTATTTTTCAAAACTACATTTTCAACCGTACATTATTTCATAAAATAATGTTACACATAAATTCATTTTTTTGTCTTATTTTCTAACTGCACATTTTCCAAAAAAATCATTATTACAAAACATATTTTTCATAAAAAAATAAAATAAAATACAATAAATTAATACAGCCTAAACAAGGGCTGAATTTGTTTTCCTTTTTACATGAATAAATATATTTTTATTTCCTAGGATGGAGAATCAGATAGTGGTAGAGCATTCTTAAGTACAAGACTACTTATGTGATTGTCTATGATCTCGTGTTATAACAATGTGCGCAAAATTAATATAAATAGATCGGAAAATAAATTTTGCAGAAGAAAAAGAATGAGAAAAATAGAGCGAGCAACATAATTTCTAAAAATCTATCCAAAAAGCATGAAAATCATATAAAAATTAGAATTGAAATGGATGATGGATGGATAGCATTGTGTAAATATGAGCGAAGAACTTTATTTTTTAGTGAGCAAGCAGTAATCAAATAAACATATTAATAATTATTCAGCCAAATAACTTTCAAATTTTAACACCGTTAATTGTCACATAAGATCTTCATCCGTAAAATATGATTTTTAACCACGTGGACTAACGAAATTTAGATAGACCATAAATAGGTGACATTATGTAACAAGTCAAAGAGTACTTAGTAATATTTTATATTTGAGAGAGCAAGTCCCGACTAAACGTAAATATTAGTGATTAATTATTTATCCCCTGTTTGACTATCATTTCGAAAAAAATAATGTTTTTCAGAAAAATATATCATTAAAAAATGGAGAAAATTTTTAAACTTACGTAAATAATAAAAATATTATGTGAACAATAGTTGAAAATGGGATAAATGTGAAAATAGTCAGAAACTCGGAAAACCCGAAAAACACGTCGTACGTACCAACCAGGCGTCTTTCTTTTCGTATGAAACCAAGTCACCGCAATTTCTAGAACCTTACACATCCAATCTCCCCCCTTTCTCTCTAGCAGCAGTCCACTGCCCACCTGAACAAGACCCTCTGGTATCTTAGACTCAGATCGTTTGGATTTTTAAGTTTATTCTAATTTTTGTTTAGTTATTTATTTATTTTTTAAATTGATTTCTAATTTTACACGCGTATTTATGTCTTCTTGATTCTATTAACTGGGGGATTGTAGTGATGCGAATGATTTAGGGAAGCATGAAATGGAAAACCGCCGTTGTTTTGATTAAAATTCTTGATTTTTGTTGGAATAGTGGAAAATTTGAGAAAATTATTGTTAATTTGACTTTGACTGGATATTTCATAGTCAGATTTTTTATTTTTGAAGTTTAGCTTTGGTGAATAATACTGATTTGATATTTTTGGTTTGATGTCTTATTTTACACGATCATTAGCATCCATGTGTTTGTTTTCTTGAATCTATTAAGTAGGAATTTTATTGATTAGGGAAGCATAAAACGGAAAAAATGATATGCCCCATGTTATTTTTGGTTTAAATTCTCTTTAATTTGCTTTCTTGATTTTTGTCACCTTAATTTTGGTGAATATTATTTATTTGATTATTGCATCGGATGGTTATGTGATGAATTGCAGTTATTCTTGGTTATGCATTTGTATATGTATTTCCACTTGATTTCTGCTCTCACACACAAAATTTGATTTTTTTTAACATATATGGTTAGGCATTTATTCTTCTCTTTCTTTGGCCGAGTGAAATAAATCTGAATATTATGGAATTTTTTTATGTATATTAACGTTCTCTTTTCCACGTTACTTCCCCTTCCTTATTAGACTCTAGGATTTTATCAAATGAAGGTAAAGTTAAGGGAATGTGAGAAAGATGAATAAATGCATATGAAAGAAAAAACTCACTCCAATTCACCAAAAGAAAAGGAAAATTTGATGATTAGAGAGTTTGAGAAAATGATATTTGAAGTTACTACACAAGCTGTGCGTGTTATGACAGTTTCTCTCTTGCACTAGACTAAACAAAGAAAGGATTTCCTCTCTCTCTCTCTCTCTCTCTCTCTTTTTTCTTGTTTTGTCTAAATGAAGTTCCGGGGGGTATTTTACTATTTTTCCTTTGTAGATAATTGTATAAGTGTCTGTTTTTCACTTTCTTTGTTGTGATATTGTATGGTTTTAATGTTTTCCCAGACTATTTCAATACTGTTTTCTCATGAGTTACATTCAAGTACCTTATTCTAGATTCCCACTTGTATAATGTTCCTCTGGTTTGTTTGAACATTTTTCTTAAGGCATAGTGAACTTTTATGATATTGACGATAATTAATATGACTTATCACACTGTTTATCATATTATGAAATTTTGTATTCTGTATTTGTGCTTCAAAAGGATTTTTCTTTTGCTAAGAAGTGCATGATCTTTTATCCGTATTCTGTACCATACACTATGAAGTTATTACCCATCTGTTCTTATGAGATCTGTAACTCAACTACGGCTTCTTCTTTTTTTTTTTTTTCAAATGATACTACAGTTATATTATTAGTAACCGTACCAAGAAAGGATGTCAAGCGGCGGAAATACTCATTTCTGCTACCAATGCAGGCGGCCAGTTCGTCTTCGAGGTCATAATTTGACTTGTCCATATTGCGATGGAGGCTTTGTACAAGAGCTTGACGAGGTCATTGGTGCTCAACAGCAGGATTTTTTTGGACCTCATTCAGGAGATACATCTGATTTTGGAATGATGGAACCTTTCCATGATCCAAGATTTGGGATCGTGGATGCATTCGCGGCACTTATGAGGCAGAGACTGGCTGGGAGAAACCCAACCTTCGACATTAGGACACGATCAGGTGAGACTCCTGAAAACAGTGTGGCCATCGGTTCTGGACCTTCTGGTCCATGGTTGATATTTCAAGGGCAATCACCTGTCGGCATGTCTGATAATAATGCATTTGAGTTCTTTCTCAATGGAAACCCTGGAATGGGGCAGCGTCGAGCTAATTTTGGTGATATTTTTATGGGGCCTGGACTGCAAGAATTGATTGAGCAGCTTACCGTGAATGATAGGCAGGGGCCACCTCCGGCACCTCGTTCTGCAATTGATGCTATGCCCACTATTAAAATTACTCAGAGGCATCTTAGTACTGATTCTCACTGCCCAGTTTGTCAAGATAAATTTGAGTTGGGTACTGAAGCTAGGCAGATGCCATGTAATCATATTTACCATTCTGATTGCATTACTCCTTGGTTGGTTCAACACAACTCCTGTCCTGTCTGCCGTCTTGAGCTGCCTTCACAGGGTTCTGGAAGTTCTCGTCCCAACTGTAATTCGAGAACTGGGAACACAAGTGGCAGCAGTGGTGCCCACAACAGTGGAAGGGACAATGCGCAGCATCAGGGGAGAAGGAATCCATTCTCGTTCTTGTGGCCTTTCTGATTGTTAAATCAAAGCACTCACCGTTGTGCTGAAGCAAGAAGAATTTGTTCAACGGCATTTAACAAAGATTATCGTGAGGGTATACTACCCTGGATGGCCTTTTGATAATTGACGTCGTGTTTGCAGCAAATTCTCTCTTTGGTTCACTTTTTCTTGTCTGTTTCCTATCGTGTGCCTCTGTAATCTGGTTGTCGATTTAGCAAATATCTTGGCAGAATAGATATGGTCATAAAATTGTCTTTTAAGGATTAGTAAGCTGAACAAGGGTAGTCGAATACTTAAATTTTCCATCATGTGAATAATGCCTTTGGTTTTACCTGATCATAGTTGTCTTGTCTCCATATGTTGATATATATCTAAGATTGGGTAAAATTCACCCGTGGTTATTGAACTTGTAGCAAAATTTTCAAGTTTGTCAACGATCTTATAATTTATTTCAACGTTGGTCACTCTATCTAGTATCGTTAGTAAAAAACTGTGAAGTCTTGCGTGCTTAACTGAAAAGTCATAGCTTTCATATCGATTCAGTTTTACATCCGTCAATATACGCAATGAGGTAGGTAGGATGATGACAGGGAAGTGTGGACTCGGTCTGAAGACAGGTAGGAAGGAGGGTGATTGTGCAGCTACCTGCTATAGTGTGTTCAATTGCAAAGTGGTTGTGTGCCAGCTTTGTGCACTAGAGGGCGAGATTTTGTTAGGTGTCCATTTTCTACACTCTGTTCCCTGTTTTCATCAGCACAGGTGGTTTGATTGAGAAATTTGGGAAACCATTTTTCTTTGTGTTTATACCCATAGAGGGACGTGACATAAGGTTTTTTTTTTTTTTGGATCCATTATGCGGTTATAGAGTATTTGTTGTGTTCACGCCACCTCTTGACCTTGCTTATGTAGTTCAATTCAACGATAAATTGATGTCATAAGTCGATACAATTTTTCCCTTTCGAGTATGTTCTTTAGGGGTGATAAGAGTTTTGTCGTGCTCACGCTACTCTCTTGCTTCTCTCATTGCCGTTGATATTTGTTTATTTTGTTAGCAATGGTTTTAACATGTTCAAAATGGTTAAAAAGCATAGTTGGACAGGCGAGGAATATTAAGAGTGAACTGGAGAAGCTACCAATAGAAAGGATCGTGAGATACTGTCGAAACGGTAGATATCCCGAGTTCCTAGGCATGTTATACCTCTGCTTTTTCCCTGCACAATAAAAGCACCCAGCTTTGCAAATTTGAACTCCGCTGTACAAAGTGGCACTGGCTTTCTTTTTAAGTGTATTCGGGTGGTCAGCTGGGGTTGGAGCTTGACAAACAGTTCCTATTTAACAACAACAAACTAAGGGATGTAATCAGATCAATTAAAGTCGGCTACCTGAAGTATTTTCTGACCCTATGTTCAGTTCATTGCCTGGGAGATTTAAATGAACTAATCCAAGGACGTGGCAAATCATTAAAAGATATTTGACTCTAATTAGTGGAGAGACACTCCGACTGCTTTGGTAATGGCAATTGGAAAATGACTAAATAACCAAAGATTAAACAAAGATAGTTATCATCCACTAAGGTCGACCAATAAAAATATCAACAGTAAAAAGTATCACAAGAACCAACCAACACCAAATCCAAGCATATTTTACTGGTCTTTTTTTCATTTTTTGTTCATTTTTCTTTCTTCTTTCTAGTCCCTCTACTCAAGTTACTGAGAAGGAGAGGAAACATACTGTCTGGGTAAACTGAAAATGTCTCTCTCTTCAAAAGGAGAAGTCCATTCTCGAGAGCCACCAGCAGATGTTTGGGTAGAAGCTACACTGTCTTGCAATCCGGGAATAAAAACACCATTCCTATTGGACACAACTGGTCTTATAGCAGTCTTGATGCCTCGACCATAAGTGATCGGATCGTATGCATGGGTACTGTTTCCCCTAAAGGCATTCTCGCTAGGCCAGAACCCTCCGGGCCTAGACACAGACAACCCTCTATCCACGCTCCAGTCTATGTTGGTGTAATCTAACTGCAAGGTTGAGCTGCCTGTATTCCAGTCTACCAGGTATGAAGAACCAGACGACCCATTGGTGCCCAACCCAGAGAATAGTCCAAGGGAAGAAGCTGGGGCCAGCATTGGTGGTGTACCTAATCTACTCCACAAATCTTTTCCCTGTCTAGTTCCTAGAGATTCCACTGAACCACTGCTCAATAAAAATTGCTGATGGGGTAGATAATTTAGTTGGTTATTGTACAATAGATTTGAACTGGTGCCACTGGGGCTTGGGCTTCTCGTGCCTGGAACAGGTGGCACCAACCCAATGGACTTCACAGTTTCCACGCCATTATACCTACCCATAGCTGTCCCAGGAGGAGACGAGCTAACACTTGAAGTAGGAACCTGCTGTACATTGATGGATTGGGATCGCTGCATTACCACAACTGGTTCTCTCACTGATCCAATCTGCAGGTTCTTCAAATCATTTCCAACAGCGACACAGTGGGCTTCTGACATCACTGTTGGAGGTGAAGCCTGCAAAGGTGGTGCTAACGACTGGGAAACTGAAGGATTTGTTCCTGCATTTGGCCACTTTTTCTCTGCCGGCATGGCAATCTGTTGCAATTTGGCCCAATCCATTTTAGGTTGTATTTTCTTCAACATCTGCATACTTTTGCTTCCAGGATCCACCAAAGAAACAGCTGTAACTGGAACTTTGGTGTAATTGAAATCTTTGTCGTCCCTTTTCGGTTGTATGGTAGCAGATATAGTAGGTTCTGCTAGTGGCCTCTTTGCATTTTGACTAATAGCCACTGGTAGCTCACCATTGACAACGGTAGGAGGACCACCTGTTTCTTCTGGATTTGGAGGGGTAGAAGGGGGCTCCTGCTTCTGTTCCTTCAATGTTTCTTCTGTCTTCTCAAGATCACCCTCACAGGTGACTACAGCTCTTTCAACCTCTTGCCTGGAGGCCTTGTACCTAATTTCCAGGTCTGCAATACGAGCAAGCTCTTCTGATATGTCTATTTTCAAATTACCCCCACTGTCAAGATTCTGCTCCCTCTGCTTGTCTTCTTCACCTCCTTCAAATAGCCATGCAACTGATTCCTCTACTCTGCCTTCATTTAAAATAAGAGCCATTGTTGCCCGTTCTTGAGAGAAGCCCATAGCCACAAGTTGTTGTGCAAGAGCTTCTAGCTTCCTCGACATGAGATAGCCACTACATCGCTCATGTAGTTCTTGAGCTCGCCTCTCTTTTTGACGTTGATGTTTTCTCTCGTTCTGTTGGCGGATTTTTTCTCGTTTGTCATTGTCTCCAGGCACTGACTCTTGACGCAGCGGATGATGAGACGTTTTCTCTTTATGTTCTTCTGATTCACCAGACCAGCTACCATTATTAGAAACAGAATCGTACTCAATGCCAGTTCCAAATGAGTTCCCACTCTGATCATCTGTCTCGTCTATGTTTCCAAAGCGACCATTTGCATGAAGCGGACCAACAGAGGAAAGTGGTGCAGGGTCAATTGTATGAAATGTTCCCAAAACAGGATTGTATCCACTTGCTGGAATCCCAATAGTGACATTAGCAGAACCAGAAGTCTTCGACGAACCCTTGGGAGGTTCCTTACCAGACGTTTTGTCTTTGGACTTAGATCTGGATGCTGGAGACATGTCCTCAGCTTCAGCTGCTAATACCTGCAACACTAATGGATAAGATACCCAATGGATAACGATATATGAAAGCAAAAGTAAACCAAGCACACAGATGTACTGATAAGAATACTTGTCTATTCCATCAAATTATGATATACACAACAGAAAACCGATAACGTACTTTTTAAAAATAGAAAAAAGATAAGAAATCATAATATGTCCACCAACTTCTACTGAAATCATCTTTTATGGCAACAATGTCCAAAAAAAAAAAGAGGTACTGTTTTGCATCTGATAATGAATATATGGGTCGTGTGGGGACACAGAGGAAGATGACAGGATGAGGGAGGGGGTGAGGGAGTAGAAGTTCACACCGTACAAAAAAATTAGTGTATGCAGTGATAAAATTGAAATCCCTTTATCATTTTCTCTAGTTGTAAAATTGAAATCCCTTTAACATTGTCTCTAGTTGACGTTTTCAATTACATAGTTCTGCAGGCAAATAACATGTTCTGGTCACACACATGGACATATATCTCCAGAAAAAAAATGTATCTATTTCAAAATTTCTTCAAGTGGAATGAATTAATCCTACACAGCATCCTATCCGATTTGGTCAGGAGTAAGCGTATGTTGATGCTATAAAGCAAAGATCCATGGATGACATGACATTCGTTAGGACACAAGTTAAGAAATTTAAAGCAACAAATTAATTTTTGCAGAAGAATGGGTACATGAAGTCAAATATTTGACCAGGATGGGAATATTGCAATTGAAGTCTCAAATAGCAAAGGCAAACCGAGCAGTAGCACTTAAAAATGGGACCAATAAATTATTGATTAGAAGGATAAATAACAATACACCTATATAATTAAAAGCGTGTAACTAACACTTGACTACTTAAGCCAAATGAGAAACCAGCTGCATGACACGCTTTAGTGCATGTGAGTAGATAATCAATGTTAAGCTTTGGTATGCTGAAACATGCACCAGATGAAAATACAAACTCAGAATGAGACAAAAAGGTTAGAAAATACAAATGCATTACTAAGAACCCAACAGATAAACAGAACCAAATAAACCTAACATGTCCTTGCTTGCAGAAAAATGTCATAGCATCACAATTGCTTCCCCGATTCATACTCATCTACAATCAAAACAAACTCCCTCTTTACGAATTTTTCAACTTCCACAATCCTGTCAGAGTTCCAAGAAACTTTTGTGCCCTTGCTAATCAGTTATACATGAATAAAATCTTTTGTTATAATTAGTACA
The DNA here is from genome assembly GCA_903798255.1 of Fraxinus quadrangulata. Taxonomy (NCBI): domain Eukaryota; kingdom Viridiplantae; phylum Streptophyta; class Magnoliopsida; order Lamiales; family Oleaceae; genus Fraxinus; species Fraxinus quadrangulata. Next base: position 28,784 of record CAIGRB010167748.1, read on the forward strand.
AAAGTCCCCATTGCTGTGAAGTTCTATGACCAATCATACAACAGAATTTGATTAGCCTAAAAAAGACAGAATTTATATTTACCACTGATAGCATAAAATCGAAGCTATGTGTAGTTTGCCTTCAGCAGTTTCATTCGCCAAATGTGACCAATCATAATTAGGATTAGCAAAGTAACATCTAATACATCTACCAGTTTGTTACCTCCTTATTGTGGTCACTGACTCGCTTCTTTCAACTTCCAGTCACGCGTTCCTTCCTCACTTCATTTAAAATCATTAATCATTTTCTCAAGTACCCATTCTTTCATTCAACTTCAATTATTTACTTGCAAAATATTAATTTATTGTAATACTAACATCCAAACTCCGACTCAAGAAAAAAAGAAAGAAAAAGCCTTTCTTGATGCTGCTAATCAAAATAAAAATAATTCCACAGGAAACCAAAAACTTGGCAAAATAAAATTTCTAATCTAAAATTCTCATATAATACAACATTTTCCATCTAAGTCGATGTTTTTGCCCAAGAAAAAAAAAAAAAAAAAAAAAAAAATGAGAGAGAGAGAGCCTGTATATTCACATAACCACACTTGCACAAATAATCACGCAAAATCAAATGTACGCAAAAATTCCTGATAAACATCAAATTTGTATACCCATTGCCTATATACGTACAAACAACGAATGGAAATCCACAGGCAGATCAAGAAACATAAATGGCCACTCAAAATCAACTAAAACAACAAATTCACACACAAATTAAATCAAGAGCTAATAAAAAAATCAATGCCCGTTTCACAAATTTAAATCCCCCAACCAAAAATAAATTCAATTAAATTAAAAAAATAGATTACATGCCGCTCCCATCCCTAACCACCGACAATAGATCAAACAGAGGGTGATTCGGGTGGGACCTCTCACCTGTAACGGATCGGTCGATAGAGAAATCGCTCGGTGCTTAATTTAAGTTCGAATTATTGTTTTATGGAAATGGAGAATTGGATTTAGTTTCGAAGAGAGGAGAGAAAGGGCCATATACAAGAGAGGGGGAGTTAAATGTCTCAATCGCCACGGGACTTTATACGATGTCACTTCTTAGTCACTGAACTTAGTCAATTGTTCTATTGGTCACTGAATTTTGATTTGTTCAACTCCGTCACTCACCCAATGAAAACCGTTAATGGACGAGCCTACGTGGATGACGATAAGATGATCCGGCCAGTTAAATGACTATAAATAATTAGTCATTCGCCAAATCAACTTCCACTTCACCAACTGCGCCTTAAAAAATTACCAAAGGAAAGCATGACTTTGGAATTAAAACAAAACTCAAACCCTTGGACGTGAAATCAATTTCCTCTATGTCAATGTTGCGATCCCCAATTTAATTTTGTTGGCCCCAAAAAAAGTATCAATGATGTGGCCAACAGATCCCAAGGCCTCTCACGTCCACACAAGTTGAATTCCTGCATACTTGGATGAACCATTAATCACACGTGGCCTTCTTCGGATGGGATGGAGTTGAGGCCTGCTTTGAACAGGTCAATATATCGATTCGTCAAAAATATGTAATTGCAATGTCCGTTAAATTGGTTCCGACTACAAGTATGCTCCAAAGTGTAAGATTGTTGAGATATTCCGTCGAAATAGAAAATCAAGTCTCGCCAAATAAGGAAAAACAAACAAAATACTTGAAAGTAAATAAAGGAAGAAGACTTGAATCGCAAATAATGCTATCCTAAAAGCTTTATTTGCGCCCTCTCGATAATGAGAATGCTAAAGGACCAATGCACAAATAGTTTTAGCGGATTTCAAGTCAAGAACTAAGTTGCAAATAGCACTTTTGAAACCCGGGAAAAAGAAACAAAGAAGAATATGCAACAATTATAAGTAAATATTGAGAGAGTTTGGGGATGAGAATTTTAAAGTATAAAAGAGAATTAAAAATTACCATGAATCATGAATTCTATTTCTTTCACGAATTCTATTCCTATTTATAGAATTCCTTCATACACTTTCGTATGGGTGCCAACTTTTCACAAAAGAATGGTAATTGAGGTTAAAAAGGTACCAAACAAATTTAAAAAATTATGTCCAACGATCATTAATTTTCTCTATGCGACCGCATAGAATAAGAACCAGGACTTGGATTCCCTGACGTCTACCATGCGACCACAATGCCAAATGGCCTATGCGACCAATGGATTTTGCCCAATTTGCCCATTTAACCGTTTTTCTTATTTTTAATATCTTTTCAACCATATTTGATCAATTCTCATTTACTAATATTTGAACAATATATAACAATTCCCCCCACTTGTTCAAATATTACAACTCAACTTAGAATCACGCGTAGGATAAGGTATATTTCGATTTAAACCTTACATTAGTGCTAATATTGCAAAGTAATATCGAGATTCCAAGTAGCCTTAGCTTTGAACCAACCATCCCTTATGATATTACCGGCGATATAACACACGTGAACATTCTATCTCAATATATTCCACACAATTTACTTTGATGCGTTAATGGCCTTGCACCCATCCGTATTCACGAACTTTTCAGAAAGTAACTCCAACTTTCCTTAAAGCGGCACCACTTCTAAGTTCACATAGGAGAAATTCTTACAGTGTATTGGTTATGTTTATAGACGGTTGTATTACGTACTGAATTTCTTTAAGTTTTATTCAATCCTCAATACCATAACCCCGTCACTTATATCTTATAGAGCTTTAAATTATATATACTAAGTGTTGTAATCAATTTACTTATCAAATGACTTGGTGTTACCCTTTGAACCCGTAAATTACTCATTTCGTAATAACAAGTAGGGTTGCCATCATTGGTGAATTTTATTTAAGGAGTTTAAACCCCATCCTACTCAATGTTGATCTTACCAACTCTTTGGTAAATGGTTTTGTAAGTGAATCAGCCAAGTTCTTGCTTGATCTTACATATGTAAATGAAATTATTCCGTCTTTTATTAGTTTCCTTACAGAATCATGTCTAAAACTCATGTGTCTAGACTTTCTGTTGTAGACTTCACTATAAGCCCTTGCTAGAGTAGTTTGACTATCACATAATATAGATATTGAAGACTCATTCTCCGTATCTAATGGAACTTCATAAAGAAGATCTTTAAGTCACTCTGCTTCTTTGCCCGTTTCAACTAATGCTACAAACTCAGATTCTATTATGGAATGTGTTATCATAGTTTGTTTCTTTGATCTCCAAGAAACTGCAGTACCTCCAAGAGTGAACAACCAACCCGATGTTGATTTGTTTTCACCAGCACTTGATAGACAACTAGCATCGGTATATCGTTCAAGTATAGCTGAAAATTTAGAATATTGGAGTCCAAATTTTTTGGTTCTCTTTAAATAACCAAGTACCCTTCCAATGTTCAACACTTGGATTACTTGTAAACCTACTAAGTTTACTTACAGCAAATGCAATGTTCGATCTTGTACATTGTACAACATACATTAGACTACCAATTGCACTTGCATATTCAAGTTGTCCAACATCTCTTCCAGCATTCTTCGCAAGTTTAATACTTGAATCAAATGGAGTATTTACCTATTTAATGTTCAAATGTTTAAATTTTTTAATTACATTCTCAATATAATGTGATTGAGTTAATGCAAATCCGACATCATTCTTGATCATTTTTATACCTAATATGATATCTACTTGACCAAGATCCTTCATTTTGAATGTTGGAGATATAAACCTCTTTGTTTCTATAATACCATCCAAGTGATTACTAATAATCAATATGTCATCCACATATAAGCATACAAACACAATATAATTATCACATTTTTTAGCATATAGACATTTATCTACCGTATTATGAAAAAAAATCCAAAAGTCATGATAGCTTTATCAAATTTCTCATACCATTTTTTAGGAGCTTATTTTAAATCATATAAAGATTTTACAAGTTTACAAACTTTGTTTTCATTACCCGGAAGAATGAAATCTTCCGGTTATTGCATGTAAACTTTTTCATCTAATTCTCCATTTAAAAATGCAGTTTTAACATCCATTTGGTGTACACATAAATCATATATAGTAGATAATGCAAAAAGAATTCTAATGGTAGAAATTCTAGCTACAGGTGCATAAGTATCAAATTAATCAATTCCCTCCTTTTGTCGAAAACCTTTAGCAACTATTCTTACTTTATATGTGTGGATTGAACCATCGATTTTGTATTTCCTACGAAATACCCTTTTACAACCAATAGCTTTTGATCCAACCGGTAAGTCAACAATCTTCCAAGTATTGTTGGACATTATAGAATCCATTTAATCATTTATAGCATCTTTTCAAAATGTGCTATCTCTAGAAGTCATTGCTTCTTTATAGGTTTTAGGATCACTATCAATTTGAAGAACATAAGGAATTGTTCTTACTATATCTTCTGTACTTGCTTCAACTAAGTATAGAAAAATCTGTTGAGAATCAATCTCATCATGTCCTAATACCTTCTCTTTACGAGTTCTCTGGCTTCTTCTAGGTTCACTAGACTCATTTATATATTGTGAAGATGTTTCTAATGATTTATTAGAAGCTGAAATTTCTTTTTGAGTTTTCAATGGATTTTGAGCAATTTCATCCATACTTAATAAATTCTCAAAGAAATTCACATCTCGTGATTCTATAATAACATTGGATGTTAGATCAAGTAGCATATATGCTTTACTATTTATTGCATATCCAACAAAAACACTCTTGATCCTAGTTTTGTTCTGTTAGGATCAGTGTTTTTATAATAAGCTAAACACCCCCATACTTTAAAATATCAAATATTTGATTTTCTTTCTTTTCATGATTCATAGGAAGAAACTTTAAGTTTCTTCAAAGGAATTCTATTACCTATATGACATGCAGCAAGTAATGCCTCTCCCTATAAATTATTAGGCAATGTAGACCTTGTTAACATATCATTTATCATTTCAACTAAGGTTCTATTTTTTCTTTCCGCTAAACCATTTTGTTCTGGTGTTCTAGATGCACTACAGTGATGTATTATGTCAAACTCTTCACAAAAGATATCAAATTCTGTAGAAAAGTACTCACCACCTCTATCACTTCTAAGAATTTTAATCCTTTTATTCTTTTGATTTTCTATTTCATTTTTATATACTTTAAACATATGAAAGGCCTCATCTTTATGTTTCATTAAATAAACATAACAAAATCTAGAATAATCATCAATAAAAGTTATGAAGTATTTATTACTTTCTCTTGTTAACATGCAATTAAGTTCACATATATCGGTATGAACTAAATCAAATCATTTTGATGATCTCTCTACTCTTTGAAAAGGTTTTTTAATCATTTTTTATTCGGCACAAATTTCACACTTATCATTTTTTGTTAATTCACATGATATCATGCCACATTTAACCATTCTATGCAAAGTAGAATATCCTATATGCCATAATCTATCATGACATAGATTTAAAGTACAAACAAAGTAAGAAGAAGTCATTGTATTAATATTGTCAATAGTACACAATTTAACAATTCCATTTGTAGAATAGCATTTTCCAACAAAGAAACCATTGCGGGATAATACAAATTTTCCCGACTCATAAACACTTTTAATCCCCGATTTCCCCAACAAATCCCCACTTACAAGGTTCCTATTCATATTCGGTACATGTAAAACATTAGTAAGAGTTACAACTTTTCTAAATGTGAATTTTAATTCAACATTCCCTTCACCTATGACCTTTGAACAATGTTCACTTCTCATTTGAATTTGTTGAGCATCATCAATGTCTTATAAAGAGACTTGTCATACCAAACATAAACTGTGGCGCACGTGTCATACCATCATCCCGAAATTTTTCCTTTGACAGTATTTACTTCACTTATAGTAGCAACTATTTCATCATTGTCAATGAAATTCACCTTACCTCCAATTTTGCTTTGTTTTCTATATGGGCATTCTTTCGCAAAGTGACAAGTTTTTCCACATACAAAGCATTCTCCCTTGGGCTTCTTTTTGAATTTGTTGTTGTCATTAGTAAACTTTCTTTTGTTTACTTTAATGACTTTGTTTTTATTTTCCACGGTGTTGGCCTTTGAAGTGCCAACATGAGAATTTTCATTCATATCTCTTATCCTTGATTCTTCCTCAATTTGGAGATATTTTTGAACTTGCTCCAATGAAAAGTCTTTGGAGTTGTGAAAAAGTTTCTTCCTATATCCTCTCCAAGTAGAAGGCAATTTTGCAATAATTGCTCCTACTTGGAATGATTCCGGAAGTTCATTTTTTCCGCTTTCAATTTATTGACAATGACTTGCAATTCATGTACTTGAGGTAATAGGGGAATGTTGTCTAAAAATTTGAAATCAAAGTACTTAGAAATTAAAAACTTTTTAGTACCTTCTTCTTCAGCCTTGTTCTTGATCTCAAGTGCATACCAAATTTCTTTTGCAGATGTTGTGTTGGTGTATAAGTCATAAAGACGATCCGACAATGCATTCAAAATATGGCCACGGCATATAAGTTCATCTTCTTCACGCTTCTTTCGATCCGTCCTTGTTTATTCGGTGTCTTTGTCAGATGATTCAGGTAGATCTTTCGAGTTTGGATCAACAATGTAGAAGATTTTGAGTGTCGTTAACAAGAATTTGATCTTGTCTTGCCACCTTGTAAAGTTTGATCTATCAAAATGGTCTAGCCTTACTAAGTCTTGATTCATAAGTTTGATTGTTGGCCATGGTTGTATCTCCTTCGGTTGTCATTGCACTCAAATAAAGCTTTTAGATTGTTGATATATTCCGTCGAAGTAGAAAACCAAGTCTCACCAAATAAGGAAAAACAAACAAAATACTTGAAAGTGAAGAAATGAAGAAGAATTGAATCGCAAAGAATGATATCCTAAAAATTTTATTTGCGCCCTCTCGATAATAAGAATGCTAAAGGACCAACACAAAATTACTTTAGCGGATTTCAAGTCAAGAACCGGGTTGTAAATAGCACTTTTGAAAGCCGGAAATAAGGAAAAAATGTAACAATTCTAAGTAAATATTGAGAGAGTTTGGGGATGAGAATTTTAAAATATAAAAGAGAATTAAAAATTACCATAAATCATTAATTCTATTCCTANACTTTAGCGTATTTCAAGTCAAGAACCGGGTTGTTAATAGCACTTTTGAAAGCCGGAAATTAGGAAAAAATGTAACAATTCTAAGTAATTATTGAGAGAGTTTTGGGATGAGAATTTTAAAATATAAAAGAGAATTAAAAATTACCATAAATCATTAATTCTATTCCTATTTATAGAATTCTTTCATATACTTTAGTATGGGTGCCAACTTTTCACAAAAGAATGATAATTAAGATTGAAAAGGTGCCAAACAAATTTAAAAAATTCGTCGGATTTTCAGAACAAGGATTTTCATTATCAGAATCTATGAAGTTTGGTTTAGAGGTGGCAATCGAGCCGAGCGGCTCGGCTCGTCAAAAACGAGCCACGAGTGGCTCGGGCTCGAGCGGCTCGTCAAAAAGACGAGCTCGAGCACGAGCCGAGCCGAGCCTGCTTGCCTCGTTTTTTACGAGCGGTTCGTTCAAGTTTTATTATTATTATTATTTTTAAAGGTCTAGATATAGTTTTAAAAAAATAGGCGAGCTCACAAGTCGAGCTCGGCTCGCGATCCACAAGTAACGAGCCGAGCTTCGGCTCGGCTTGTGATTATACGGGTTGAGCCTCACTAGTTTGGATCATCCACATGCTTTGTCATATTTTTTTAAAAAAAAAAAAAAAAGCACAACAATCTCAAACTACGAATCTATATAAATAATGCACAAACATTACATATCATACACTCCCCATGTATGCAAAATTCACGAAAAAAAGTGGCAATAATCACAGATGAGCAACTTCAATCTTCTCAGTTCGAGTTATTACACAATTAAAAAAAAAAACACATAAGTATGAACATGGCAATGTAATCATGTTTCAAAAAACAACCAAGCCAAAAAATGACGTTATTTATCTAATCTAAAATTCAAAAAGAGAGGCAGATATATAATTAGTCCAATAAGTCCACTAAAATACCCGATTGTCCATGCCTTCAAGACTGTAGAACAATGGTCGATTGTTTGTTCAAATACTCGCGACATAGAAGAATGGCCGATTGTTTGTTTGTTCATAGACTTCTGATTCGATTTGGGGTTTAAGGTTCTTCAGTTGAAGTCAGGGATCAAACAAGTTGGGGAAGATGCATTCTCACAGTGAAAGTAGGGTTCTTCGTAATTTAGGTTGGGTTCATAAACTGATTTGCAAGAAAATGAAGAAATTGAGTTTTGATTTTGTTAAGTCGTGTATAGAGAAATGGTGAAGTTTGTGTTTGGTTAAATGAATTTTAATTTTGCTGATGTGGAAGCTGAGTTGGGACTTGAAACACCACTTAGAAGGATTTAACCGGCCAGATCGTCTTATCGTCATTCACATAGGCTTGTCTATTAACGATTTTCATCAGGCGAGTGACGGAGTTGGACGAATCAAAGGTCAGGACCAATGTGACAATTGATGAAGTTTAGTGGGTAAGTCATAGATGGGAGAAAGCGATACATAATGCCAAGGTTAAAAAATGAAATGGAAAAATTGAATAGTTGTTCCTCAATCTATTACGCTAATGGTAAGTTGATCTTAAATTTTTAAGCCCCCTTTTGGCAGGGATTAAAATTAATTTTTAGTAGATTTTGATAAAAATTGATGAAAAGTGTGAGTGAGAAATTGTGAATTTCATAAAATAAGTAATTAAAATTCATTATTGACTTTGACTTAAATTAAAATTTTAATTTGTACGCAAAATTGAGAAAAAAAAATTTGAGAATTTTATTATAAAAATTGTACAATCAATTCTGAGTTAGAGATCGTTGACTCTATATATTAAATCGTCATCGTCACACGATTTTAGTTCAGCTTTGTAAAGTTAAGTTGTGCATCTTGAATTTGAAGTTATGAAAAAATAAAAAACGAAGATCACATGACTTAAGTTTCAACTTTTAAAATATTTTACTTTAAAGTTAAGTTTTTGGGATGTGTGAATTGCCTAGAAAATAAAAACATACCCTCCCATAAAAAAATGTTTTCCTTATTTGTGAGAAAAATATGATATCATCAACTTTTGAAAAATATTTTCTATGAAAAAGAATGTTAATCAAACCCTCTGAAAAATAGAAATTTGTATAAAAAAATAATATTTTTTATAAAATATAAAATCAATCAAACACGCTCTATATGATTTCAAATTCCTATTTAATATGGATTATTTGTTCAACAACTTTTATGAAAATGAACTTTTTGATTAATACAATTCAAGTCCCAAAGGACCATAAATTGTTTTCTGGGACTGTTTGGTCTATGAGATTTTCCAAGACGACATAGAAGAAAGATCAATTTACTCTTTTTTAAGCACATGTTTGATAGAAATTAAAATTCTAATCTTAATCTAAATCAAACTCAATAACTAATCTTAACCACACATTTTATGAGATCCACAACTGTTTAGTCATATATTTCATCAATTTTTATTAATATTTATTAAAAATATGATTTTAATCCTCATCAAACAAGGACTAAATGTTGATGATCAATATGCTACAGAAACATTAAATCAGGGATGAATAAAGATAGACACATATCGTGGTTTCTTTTTTCTTCTTACGTTTCCACTTTGGAGAATGTAGTAATTAAGTGCTTGTTTTGGAGTAATTATAATGATATTATAATAAAAATGCAATTGGTCCTACAAAACAGTTATGCTATAAGTACAAAATAAAGTTTAATAGATTTTTTATAGAAGAACACTTGACAATTTTTTATTGATTTTCGACACAACATTAACAGAAAATGCACAATCTGTATGCTTTCTGTAAATAATTCCCAGTACGCTATACCATACAAA
>CAIGRB010167751.1:0-15178 GCA_903798255.1 Fraxinus quadrangulata
ACAAAGCAGATCCGTGTATGGGAATTGAAAATTGCTTATTTTCCGCTGCGCATGTTTAAGTAGATTCCCAACAATAAGTACCAGAGGACATCCTGTCTCACTTGTCCAAACTGAGTCCTCCACCTCCCCCATAGAAGAAAGGCAAGGAAAGGTTGGAGCCTCGAGAAGAGAGGCATCAAAAGAAGAGTTGACAATAATGAAGAACACCAAACCGTCTCCTATTCCTAAACGTCATACTACTATTGATGAGTCTATAAAGACGCCCAATGCGGTAGATCCCATATTTGCAATAAAAATCATTGAAATTGAAGAGCAAGGCCAGGAGGATCTGAGGGAAAAGCTTAGAATTTTTTGGGAGAAATGTCAGATGAAATTGTTCTATCCATTATGGATATGTTCACGTCAAAGTCCAAGTGGCTATGAGAGTTTATCATAAGTATTGAACTGACAAATACTTTTCATATACCGAGACCCATGACTCGATCGACATGATTGAGGCTAGATTTACCTTGTAAGTTCGCTTATAAGGCTTCTTTCTTAATGACCAGATGAACATGAAGAGATTGCAAAGGCTTAATAAAGAAGTTTTTCATAAGGCAGCTAATACAAAAGATGAAATAAAGAAGTTAAAGGCTGAGGCATCAACTATCGTTGAAGTTATTGAGGCCGTCAAGATGAAGCAGGCTGGGCCGGAGTCAAGGATGGAAGCCCTTTCAAAAGAAAATGAAGAATTGAAGAAAAAGGTCCATATCTGGAAAATCCAAAGTTAATGTTTCGACGAAGGGAGTTGAAAATCTTGATAACCTATAGAGAATAGTTTGTCAACCTTGGAGGCGACAAATAAAGAGAAGTGTGAGTTGAAGTCCCAAGTCAGTGAGTTGACTGCCGAGGTTGCCAATCTGAGATAATAGCTGAATGTGTTAAAGAAGACAGCCGTAAATGAGTACTTAGATTATTTTCATGAAATGGCTGAGTCTGACGATGTCGGTTTGTACTAGAAGAAGATCGTATACAATGAGGTCATTAAAATAATGGTCCCCAATTGGATTTAGCTGCAATAAGGGATAAATTTCTTCCAGCAAAGCCATCCACCCCTATGGATGATGTTGTGGAGGATTTTGTTGAAGAACTAGATGAGGGCCAAATGCAGCCTTAGCAGGATGATGCCACTTCGTAGACTTTAAGCTCTTCTCTTTCTTTTCTTTTTAGCTTTGTACGCATTTTACTTCTTGTAACCACTTCATTCCTTATGTATAAAAAGGACTATTTCTATGCAGTTGTTTTATTTCTCTGAATTTGTACAAGTGTTGGAACTTCGACAGATAATGCACACTAATATAGTAATATTTGATCCCTAATTGACTTAATAATCTAAATTTGTTAATAAGCAATAATTCTTACTGATTCTTCAAGATAAAACTACGCAATGGACTAGGATAGTTCCAAAATAACTTTATCATTTGGCTAAGCGTATAAATATAAAATGGGTCATCTCTAAAACCATCTTTCATATAGGCTTACCACAGTTACTTAAAATAATATTTCTAAGTATGAAGGGTTAATTATTAATGCTAATCTGGCCTTTTTCCAAAAAGAACCATGCGTCAGAGTTGGTAGTTCGCTCATGAGAGTCTAAAAATTTATTAATGATACATCCACGTTCTTTATAGACCATTCATATGGTAACTTTAAATTTCTTTGCAAGGGGGTGGCTTTTCCATGCAAAGGCTTCTTTCATGATGTCTGATCCATCCATGGAAGGGGTTCATCTCGTAGGTTTCAAGGTTGGCCCCATAAGGGTGCTTCATACATTTTTTTCGGAGGCGGGTGATGTTCTTTGGAAAGGGGTTACTCTTCTATGCAAAAACTTCTTCCATGATGTTTGATCCTTCCATAAAAGGGGTTCGATGAATAATAGACTTGTAGATGTAAAAAGATGCGTTTATTAATGATATAATTGCATAAGTTGGGAAAGAACAGTTACCCACATAGATGGGCGTTGTTCACTGACAATACATTCTCAAATGTTCAACATTCTAGGGATGGGGTTGTACCTTCCCATCCAAGTTTTTGATTCTACAAGTGCCAAGCCTTAGCTCTTCTGATACGCGATAGGGGCCCTCCCAACTGGGATCCAAAGTTCCCACGTTTGGTTTCTTAGAAAACAAAAATATTCTTCTTATCACAAGGTCTCACATTCGGAATGACCTCTTCTTTACCTTAGCATTGTAGTATCGAGCTATTTTCCTTTGGTACGAGATAAACCTTATTTGAGAATCATCCATCCTTTTTGAAAGGAAATCTAAGTCCCACCTCTTAAGCTCATCATTAGGTATCTCATTAATATGTAAGTGACAAGGCAAAGGTGATCTTTGCCAGGGGTTTGGCTTGGACCTATTTGGTTAAGTAATCAATGATGACAATAGCATAGGTAACAATACCTTTCCCCTTAGGTAGGGGTCCTATAAAGTTGACTCCCCATTTAACAAATGGCCAAAGCTCAAAACAACAACTAATTCTTGAGAGGGTTGCCTCTAGATGGTGGAGAAACATTTATCACATTTCCTTACAAACTGAAGTACATCCTTCTTAAGGGTTGGCCAATAGTATCCTTATCTTAATATCTTATCTTATGTGTGAGTAGTGAGCCCCCTTAATGGTTGCCACAAACTCCTTCATGAACTTCGAGAAGAACGTAATTAGCATATTATCCACCAATGCATTCGAAAAGAGGCAATGAACCCTATTTTGTATCAGATCTCATCCTGGAGCACGAAATGAACAACCCTTCTTTTGACTTTAATGGCCTCTTCCTTGTCATCTGGCAGGACTTGATCCTTAAGGAAGGTAATAATTGACTACATCTAAGATAGAATTCTTTCAATCCACATAAAGCATCCTCCTTTGGTGATGGAGGGTCCGACGAGGTGCTCAATTGGTACCACATTAATTAGCTCTGAATCCTTAGTACTAGCCAACTTCCGTAAAGCATCAGCATAACATTCTTTGTTCGTAGGATTTGAGCTAACTCAAAATTTTCAAAAGATGGGAGGAGGTCCATAACCTCCTTAAGGTATGCCGTCGTGCTTTTGTCCGTTGCAGTAAAATTGCCATGCATTTAGCTCACCACCAGTTGTGAGTAGCTGTTAACCACCAATTTCCTCACTTGCATCTCCCTGGATAATCTAAGGCTTGCTAGCAAAGCCTCGTAAAGCTCTATGTACAATTGGGCTTATGTCCCTTTGAACTGATTAACACCACTCTCGTTCCCGCATCTATCTCACCAAAAGAATCGTCAACAAATAGGTTCAATGTTGGGAGGTCAGTTGGCTCCATTGCCATATCAATATTCAGGACATTAGCGAATTCTACTGTGAAATCTACAAGTTCTTGACCCTTCGCAGATGTCCTTACACTTACGTACAATGTCAAATTCACTTGATTTCACAACTCATTTCATTAACCTTCCAGAGGTATCAGGCTTTTGGAACACATGCTTGAGCAGAAAGTTGGTTAGTACTTGTATGCTATGGGCCTAGAAATATGACCTTAATTTTCTGGAAGCGGTAACCAAGGAGAGGAAGAGCTTCTCCATATCAGTTTAGCAAGTTTTAGCTAGAAAAGGCCTTGCTTACATAGTAGATAGGCAGCTATTCACCACCTTCTTCGCTTTCAAGTATGGAGCTTACGTCCTCTATTGATATAGCTAGGTATAGAAGTAATGATCCTCCTTCTTTGGACTTCGAGAGGAGGGGGCTTGTTCCAAATGCCTTTTTCAGCCCTTAGAAAGCCTCTTCACATTCCTCGTTCCATTGAAACGTCTCTTATCCCTTGAGAAGTTTACGGAATAGAAGAAATTTATCAGTGGCCTTTGAAACAAACTAGCTCAATGCTACCGAACGACCTGTGAGACTTTGTACTTCCTTAGGCTTGCTAGAGGATCTCATATCTAATAAGGCCTTGATCTTTATAGGGTTGGCCTCTATGTATCGTTGATTAACCATATAGTCTAAGAATTTTCTAAAAGCTAATTCAAAAGCATATTTAAGGGGGTTCACCCTCATTCTATACCTTTTCAAACTTTGGAAAGCAGCACCAATGTGTTCAACATTGTTCGCAATTTTGAGACTATTTACCAACATGTCATCCACATAAATTTCCATAGTCTTGCGAATGTGGATGACAAACATTTGTTAACAAGCTTTTGATAAGCTGTCCCGACATTGTTTAGGCCAAAGGGTATAACCTTGTAGCAATAAAGTCCACTATTTGTGATTATTGATGTGTTTTCCTCATCAGATGGGTGCATAGGGATCTGATTATACATTGAATAATCATCCATGAAGCTTAATAGCTATGCCTTATAATAGATCTACAAGTTGGTCTATTCTTGGAAGTGAAAAAACTATCATTGGGACATTATTGGTTAAGGTTGGAAAAGTCTATGCATACGCTTCACTTGCCTGTGCTTTTTTACCAAGACCAGGTTAGAAATCCACTTTGGATAGATGGCATCTTGGATAAACCTGTTGGTTATTAATTTTTATTCTTCTTCCTTCAGGGTTCCCTATCTTTTCAGGTTAAGGGTTCTCATCTTTTGCCTATGAGAAGTGAACTTTGTATCAATGTTGAGGGGGTAGCAACTGATTTTTGGGTCGATGCCCACCATATCTTCATGTCTCCAAGTGAACACGTCCAATTTTTAGTAAGAAGCTCTTGAAAATCAGCTTGTCTTTTCCATTAAACTCCATTACTACTTGTAGCATTTTTCATGGGATCCTGTGTGTCTACTAGGAAGAACTACAACTGGAGCTGCTTAAGAATCGGATTCTATGATTTAAGGATCCAATCCCTTATCCATAATCCATTCTACAAGGATTACTCCTCTGTAGGGGCGTCTATCATTTTGATGTCTTTCCCTTGTTCGGAGGTCGGCCTCTCTCCAGGTACCTCTGGCATTTCAATATCTATCAATAACTTGTTAACACTTCGAGATTCAGCCTTCCTCGAAAAGTTAAGGTAACACTCTTTTGATCCCATTTGATCACCTCTAAATGTGGCTATGCCATGTTCGGTAGGAAAATTCATACATGGATGATGAATTAGGATGATAGCCCAAAATTCTTTTAATGTAGGTCGTCCTAAAACTCCATGATAGGCTGGTATGTGGTCTACAATAAAGAACTATATGGAATGATTACCGTCATGGGATGTGATCCCATTTCTATTACCAGGGTGATCTTTTTCCTAGGAATGAGGTTATCGACGGTAAAACCATATAGATGAGATACCATGGGGATAAGCTCATGGTTTATCAACATTTTTTCATAAGTGGCTCTAAACAGAACTTCCGTTACCCACCAACAGCTTCGGGCCATTTCTCGTCACCATAGCCCTTACTACTAAGGTGTCGCAATGGAAGTAGTGTACACCATAGCATCATCTTGGGTAAATGTAATGGTTGGCATATTTCATGTTCCATTATGCATGGAAACACATTACACACAATAATATGATCACTCTCAAATTCATGCAAAAAATACATATCAACCAAATTGTAATGCAACATAAAACAATGCACCAATTCAAGCAATCATACATGCAAATATGATTTCACACAAATTTACATTCAGTAACCAGGTTTACTATCAATGAACGTCAATAGGTCATAACTAGACCTAATATCAACATTCGCCTCTCACCGTATCTTTTTGGTTGCCATTCCTTTTAGGACAATCCTTTATAAAATATCCAATCTTACCATAGCTACAATACTGATTACCACTAGACTTAGACTTGTCCCAACTCTTGCCTTTTGTTTTACCGTCCTCATCACTTAAGTCATTACTCGAGTCACTGTTGTCTTGAGTCCTACCATGAATCTTTTGTTAAATTGTGTTCTACTCCTCATTGTGTACTTTACCACTCCTCATATCCTTTTTTTCAACCATGATCTCTATTTCCATACTCTTAATTGAAATTATGACAATATCAAATGTAAGGTGTCCATACCATAGTTAATTACATTCTCAACCTCTCTATATGAATCATGCGTGGAATTAAGTCCAAGTGTTCTAATGGAATATCAATGCAATATAGAGATATGTCAACAAAGTAATTTATCACATAATGTAAGTCTCAAACAGTGACTTAGTAGGCAATTATATCATAGAATCAATGAACAGCTTTTATCAATTAAATTCAACACTTAAAATAGGGCAAGTAATTCCTAAATTCTAGTACAAGCAATGGTTATCCCATACTAAAATTTAATGAGATATGCCAATTTACTGAGCGGACCAAATCTACAGGTCCATAAATGGGGAGAGATGTAAATTTGGTATTTTAGGGCCATCACTATTCACCCTAAGTTTCAACAATTGCAGCAATACGATCAGCCGAAGATCAAAATCGAACGTCCAAGAAAAAAAGTCATCCAGATTCATTGTATTACCTTAAACAAAAAACTAATAACACCAAAATGTCATAAATAATATAGGGAATAAACTATCTGAAGAAAAATTTTCCAACAACTGAGTTATGCGCCGCCATGTGTTGGAGGAGTTGTCTACATATGAAAACCACACACCGCTTATGGGTGTGCATCGTAACCTGCAGATTTAGGATCCACAGTCCGTTCATCTACTACATAAGCTGTTTGGCCGGAATCATTGTTTTCAAGTTCGGACAGAAAGTTTCAAACGGATTTATGTGATTTTCATCCAGTTTTCAAATCTCATTTTTTGTAGGAATTCCTAAACATAGGAGCTCTAATACCAATTGTCGCAGAAGAATGCTCCAAGATGTTCAATTTATTTGAATCTGAGCTCAATATAAACCAAGCAATATCGGACCATACTCAATCAGATGGCTCAACCCACATATCAAAGATTTACTTACGGTTGCTACTATCTTTCACCCAAAAAGGACAAGATTACCGTAGTTATTTGTAGCCACAAAGGAGAAGGAAACAATAGGTAGCAATGGTTAAACACTCAAGCATAAAGAAAGAGCCAAAAAACTAAGTCGACAGCCTCACTGTTGTTCAATTTCCCAGCCAAATAAACCCACACGGATATAGCGATAAAATTGGTGGCCATATAGAGATAGGTTAGAAAATAAAGTTGGGCCAAGTTAAAGGGTAAATGGGCCAAGACTATAAGATTCATCCAATAAGAATCTTTGGACCATGAGTAGCTCAATTCATTTGGTTGCTTCTAATGGCCCTGATTACGCCTAAAAAATAATGTAGTAGTTGTAACACAGCTTTGGGATGTCGATCCCATAAGGAGATGCAAGAAATTCTCAAAGAATAAAAAATGATGGATGTTCTCTCGTTTGTAAAATAGAATTTATTGTTCAAATAAAATTAAGAATTCAACGTTCGAAATAATTAAATTAAAATCAATGTGTAGGGTAGCGAAGCAGCGAAATTTTCTCAATTGGATTGTACCAATCTCATCAATTATTTATTCTTATGACTCAAATAGAGGCTTTCATCCCAAGTCTCTAATCGCAAGATATGACGTTACAAATCAATTTAATTCAATTGTAATCCTAGAATCTAAACTTCATATAACACGTTCGCATCTTTTTATTGGAATAAGATCAAGAATCGACCATATACATCAAGTATAAGGCAGTAATCAATCCACCAATAAAGTAAAATTGAGATTAAAATTCAACAAATAGTTCAATTATTTGATAGAAGAAGCATGACTAGATCGATGAAGAATTTAATAAATGTTAAACCAATCTCAACATAAATTAATTGAATTTAAAACTTAACAAATAGTTTAATTCTTCCATGAAAAAAGCATGACTGAATCCATGAAAAATCTAGTAAAGGTTAAGTCAATTTCAAAATATTCATGGAAAGAAAATCTAAATCTTAGAATTGTTTGACAATGAAAAATCAAATTACATGGATAAAATATGAGAAATCACAATTCTGATTGAGTTTCTTCCTAATTTCACCAAAATTTTTAGTTTTTCATGGATATTCTTGAGCCAAAGATGAGAGAAAGAAGTATAGGGGTTCTCTCTAATTTTCCCCATATTTAGGGTTTCAAAACACGTATTTATAGTTGTTTGCATTAGTGGTTGACTTAAATTTGAAAACCAGAATTTTAGTCTCAAAAATATTCTATGCGACCACATAGAATAAGTGAACGCGGCCTCATAGATCATTTTAACTTGGCCATGAATTCGCTGAAGTAGAGTATGCGACCCCATAGCTTTAGATAACTTCCACATGACAGTCTTTAGTATTCTGGTCAAATCTTTCTCTCCCGATATCTAATTGAGGCGAATCAAGATGGATTGGAAATCTAACCTAAAGGGGTACAAATATTTCAGAAATATAATTTTTCAATTCGAACATTTCCTATGCCAAAAATTGGTCTCAAACTGAGAATGAAAATCCGAAGCTGAACTCTTTTCGACTGGGAGTTGATATGAGATAATACTTTGACTATATTTCATTCATTTGCCTTCTTTTCTCATCCAATTGATGTCTAAGACTCTAAAATCTTCATATCTTCATTTTTTCCTTCCCAGTCATCTTTTGAGTATTTGAAATTTGGTCCTTGAATTTTTGTTTTCTTTCACTTTGGCCATTTTTCTCTTATTTCTTTCAAATTTCGCCATATCCATCAAATTGCCACCTAAATCAAAATATAAAGATAATGAGTGTATTTTGGCATCAAATAATCACACGAGAACAACAAATAAGAGGGGGAAAACATAATATTTTACACTCTTATCACACACACACCCCCAACTTGCTTATTGCTAGTCCCTAACAATTTTATGCAAAACAAGACGATCAATGATTAGTCTATGTTACAATTTAAATTGTTAAGTTATAATTCAACCACAGTTCATGCCCCTTTCAAACTCAACACCACTAGAAATTAATAGTGTCATGATTATCAGGATATCAAAAACATTTGCAAAATGTGTAGGTGTGTGCCAAGACATAGCCATCTTACCGTCAACCCTAACACAAGTAACATCAAGTATGTCTCGAGCTAAAGGTTCAGCCCCAAACTCACGGGTATTGAAGTATTTAGTGCAAGGTTTCTTTTTATAGAGCTGAGAAAGATGAACAATCAAAATGTAGAGGCTTAAGTATTTATGAACAAACAAGAAGCAAATAATGATCTCTTGATAGGCATACTGTCAAATGAGAATTCATCTATTTATTCCATAATCCTACTTGGGATCAGAACAGTCAATGCGAAAGGTTGTAATGAAGTTCAGGTTAGGTTATATGAAAAGATGGATATCATGATTCAAAACTTCCAAGCACATAGCTAAGTATCTTATCACGAATTTCAATACATCACACATTCCTCAATATTTCAAGCTCCAAAATCATATATATATGTGTGTGTGTGTGTGTGTGTGTTTTATTTTGTTCAACCCACTTTACTTGAGGATATATCAGCTCTTGTCGTTTTCTTTGTTTTTATTCTTCACAAATAAATATCAAATACCTACTACACACTTGAAAGTAAAAAGGAAAAAAAATACGTGTATAGGATATACTCCAATATGGAGAGATATGGATAACATAGGTGCATGAAGAAAAAGGCTATATATGTGTATTAGCTCAAAGTGGCTACTAGGGGTTGTAATTATTGAAAAGTAACGTTGAAGGCTCAATTGTCAATCCTAAATTGACTTTCAGCATTTTCCAAGTACTTCACCATCTTACCACAAACCGTATGGTGTTATTCTCAAAAGAAATTTCCAATTCACGGAATCAATGAACACTTATTGCCATATTTAATATGTTGCGACTCTCAATCCTCACAAATTCTCTCACAAGAAAACTTCAGCAAGAGACTCCTCTAACTACATATATTAACTACCATCTTACCATAAGATTTGTGTGTACGAAAAGGATTCAACAAGTGTCTTAACATCTAGATTCTCATAAACAAAATTAATTCCGGGCATATTTTGTCATTCAAAAGCATAAACATGCAGCAAATCAGAGACTCAAACAAAATTTTTTCTCTCTATTTAAAAAAAAATCTCAATAAAATTCCATGATAATTATGCAAATCATATACAATTCACAACAAAATCCAAATTGACCCTTCCCCAACCAAATTTTGCATTATTCTCAATGCATAAACATGTTAGTTAAATAAAAAGAAGGAAATATGTAACATGAATACTACAATAAATCAACATAAGCTTGAAGGATAAGAAGCTTGAAAGTTCTCAATGGAAGGATAATGTAAAGAAAATAATAAAAATTAACTAGACTATGAACGCAAAAAAATAAAAAAAGGAAAATGGACGAAGTCCCCTTGAGTTGCCTCCCAAGCAACGCCTTTATTTATTGCCGTTGGCTCGACCCACTGTTTTCTTTCATCAACCCGCATCCAGTGAGGGTGGTTTCAATATTTTTTGAAGTACACTAAGCTCATTGGACATAATCACCGATGATGCTCCATAATCCTGAAATTCTGCAAAAACCGAACAAATGTTAGAATACTCTTCATCATTATAAGTTACTAGAATTTCAGAATTTAAGAGAGAAAAGTACAAGGGGTCGTAGTCAGTAGTCGCTGGTCCAAGAAACACATCCTTGAATACTTCCTGAGTGAGTGTATCGTTCATGTAAGTTTCATGACACTCGTCATCTTTCTTCGGCTGCTTAGTGATGTGATAGATATTGACTTCTAAAATCATATTCCCAAATGATAGCTTCATTAGACCATTCTTACAGTTGATAAGAGCATTAGGTGTGACAAGAAAAGGTCTACCAAGAATAATAGGAATCTTAGAATCAACATTTACATCAACTTTCTGATCCAGAACCAAGAAATCAATGGGGTAGTAGAATTTATTAATCTGAACCAAGACATCCTCAACTACTCCCATAGGTCTTATAGTGGACCAATCAGCTAGTTGTAAAACCACAGAAGTTGTTTTCATCTCACCTAAACCTAACGATAGTTAAACAGCATAAGGCATAAGGTTAACACTAACCTCTAAATCAAGAAGGGCTTGTGCAAACTCATGGTTCCCAATGATGCAAGACAAAATAGGATAACCATGGTCCTTATATTTCGGTGGGATCTTTTGCTCAATTACTGCACTCACTTGCTCGGTCAAGAAAGCGATTTTCTTGACATATTGTTTCCTTTTCACAGTGTACAAGTCTTTAAGAACTTTAGCATATCTAAGAGCCTGTGAAATAACATGCAAGAGACAGCGATTAATTTTTACTTACTTAAGGTGTTCTCGATGGATTCTCTACTACCTCTTTACTCGGCCTACTCTCTTCAGACTTACTCGACTCCTCTTCATTTTCCCTAAGTTTAAGGATTGGTTCTATGACTTTCTCTGATCGAATGGTTATGGCATTCACTTTCCTAACATTGTTTTCTCTTCATTCTGAGCTTTGTGCCATGTGCTGCCCTTTAGAATTTGGTTAAGCTTGAGTTGGAAATTTCTCACATTCCACTACAACTAAAGCATTTGTTAATTTGAACATATGATTTTTTATCTCCTTGTTTTCCTCAACAATTTGGGTAATCATAGTCTAAAATATTTGATTGGTTTTACTTTGTGCCTCTATAAATGCATGTAGGGTATTTTCTAGGGAGTTTGTAGAGGACGTGAGTTGATAGGAAGGTATAGTGTAAGCTCTATTCGTTTGGGCAGGTTTCTGGTTTTCAGATTTCTAGCTAAAATTGAGATGATTCCGCCACCCTGGATTTTAAGTTTCAGAGAATAGAGCGTAGGGTTTGTTATACGTGCCTAAGGCATTGCAATGTTCCATATAAACTCCCTCTCATCTCCGCAAAAGTAGAACACTCTTGCACCGGATGATCACTTCCACCACATATAAAACAGGGTCCATAAGACTCAACACGGGATACATTCGGTGTAGATTTCGAGTCTTTAGCACATAGGATTTCTAGTTCTCTAGTTAGGGCTTCTACTTTTACTCTAAGGCTATCCTCCTTCCTAAGATGATAGATACCTATGCTATTGGGGTTTCCTGTGGGTCGTGACCTATTAGTACTATCAGTAGCACTAAGTCCAGTCCAAGTATGAGCTTTTCCAGCTAGGTCATCTAGATATTCTATAGCCTCATCTGGATCTTTTTGTAGGAAATCACCGTTACACATTATCTCTACGAATTGACGCTCACTAGGTGTTAATCCCTCATAAAAGCAACTCACAATTCGCCAACTCTCATAACTATGGTGGAGGCAGAGGGCTTGCAATTCTTTATATCTTTCCCAAACTTGGTATAAAGTCTCACTGTCCTTTTGAGTGAATGATGAGATTTGCTTCTTAAGGGCACTAGTTTTATGTTAGGAAAAGTATTTATTAAAGAATGCGAGTTATTTCAGTCCAAGTGCCAATCTACAGTGGTCTCAACAAATACATCCAGTTTTTAGCTCGTTCTTTAAGTAAAAATGTGAAAAATTTTAGCCTGACTGCGTCCGTTATACCATGTTGATTATGGAAGGTTGCGATAACCTCCTCAAATTCCCTAATATGCATGTATAGATTTTCATTTTCAAGTCCATGAAAAGTGGGAAGAAGTTGAATTATTCTCGGTTTAAGTTTCATACGTGACATATTAGGTGGAAACATAATGCATGATGCGTGTGGGGTGAAGATAATCATGTAAAGTCCTATAAGGTGTGTCGCTATTTTCACTATCAGTCATAGTGTTGTGTAGTGTGGTGTTCGTGGCAATAGACGCAATATCAAAAATAGGGTTAAAAAGTGATTCAAACACTAATAACGTCCTTCGGTAGAGCTCCTTTGCTCGCCTCGATCCCTGTTCATAAAATACGAAAACTAAACTATATGAGAATAAGAAAATTAAATTAATTGAAGAGTAATGAAGGAACAATATCACTATTTTCAGTGGATCATTTGGTGCTTTGTACCGTCTTCCTGACAACGGCGCCAAAATTTGTTTACTTCCAAAGAATAACGCGGTAAATGTAGCACAATTTTGGGATGTCGATTCCACAGGGAGATGGAAGAAATGCTCAAATAAAAAAAAGATGGATGTTCTCTCATTTGTGAAGTAGAATTTATTGTTCGAATAAAATTAAGAATTCAATGTTTGAAATAATGAAATTAAAATCAATGTTTGGGGCAGTGAAGCATCGGAATTCCCTAAATTGGATTGAATCAATTTCATCAATTATTCATTCTAATAACTCAATCATAGACCCTCATCCCAACTCTCTAATCTGAAGATATGACGTTACAAATCAATTTAATTCAATTGTAATCCTAGAATCTAAACATCCTATAACACATTCGCACTCTTTTTATTGGAATAAGATCAAAAATCGACCATATACATCAAGTATAAGGCAGTAATCAATCTACCAATAAAGTAAAATTGAGATTAAAATTTTCAAATAGTTCAATCATTCTATAGAAGAAGCATTACTAGATCTATGAAGAATTTAATAAATGTTAAACCAATCTCAACATAAATTAATTGAAATTGAAACTCAACAAATATTTTAATTTTTTTATGGAAAAAGCATGACAGAATATATGAAAAATCTAATAAATGTTAAGCCAATTCCAAAATATTCATGAAAAGAAAATCTAAATCCTAAAATTATTTGACAATGAAAAATCAAATTACACGAATAAAAGATGCAAAATCACCCATTTTGATTGAGTTCCTTCCTAGTTTCACTAAGATTTTTAGTTCGTCATGGAGATACTTGAGCCAAAGATGAGAGAAAAGTAGTATGGAGGAGTTCTCTCTGTTTTTCCCCGTATTTAGGATTTCAAAACATGTATTTATAGTTGTTTCCATAAGTGGTTGACTTAAATTCGAAAACCATAATTTTCGTCTCAAAAATACTCTATGCGACCGTATAGAATAAGTGGATGAGACCACATAAAATATTTTAACTTGGCCCTGGAATTCACTAAAGTAGAGTATGCGACCGCATTGAATTTAAGCTATCGACCGCATATCTTTAGATAACTTCCACATGATAGCTTTTAGTATTTTGGTCATATCTTTCTCTCTCAATATCCAATCAAGGCGATTCAAGATATGTCGGAATGCTGGCTCAAAGGGGTACAAATCTTTCAGAAATATAAATTTTTCAATTCGAATATTTTCTATGCCAAAAATGGGTCTCAAACTAAAACTAAAAATCAAAATTGTAAATTCGAACAATTTGGTCATTGAACTTTTGTTTCTTCCACTTTAGCCCTTTTTCACTTATTTCTTTCAAATTTCGCCATATCCATCAAATTGCCACCTAAATCAAAATATAAATATAATGAATGTATTTTGGCATCAAATAATCACACGAGAACAACAAAAAAGACAGGAAACATGATATTTTACACTTGCCCACATTGTTTTTTGGTCGAGCCATTCGATTGATGTGTTAATAATAATTTTACTCCTCGATCGAGACCTATGAAATTTAATTCAAACCGTTGAAATATCATTATCTGAGATTAACTGGGTATCAAAACCCAACAGACGACACATTTAACACTAAAAAGTATGCAATAACTCCAATTAAACTATCTAAAAAGAGGTTTGGCATGCAGTACAAATGTGGTTCTGAAGACCATCACGACAAGATCTCAGTCTATGCGGAAATTAACTACTCCATTTATGAGCCTACAAGGGAGAGGGTGTATCCGATCCTCATAGCGGTCTACTCGAAAGGAATCCAAAGGAGAGAAAAAGAATGGAAGTTCTAGAATTATCTTTCTTAATTGATCAGTCAGCGTTGGGGAGGATCTCATGGTGAAAACCGTGTGAGGAAGAAGGACGTGGTTCTAGATGGTCAGTCTTGCATCGATGACTTGTTAGTAACGGACAAATTGAAAAAGAAGAGTGAGAAGTACTATTTTGCCCTGATATTCCTATCGTACAAGCAAAATAGCCAAACGTTCATTGTAGTCAGGGGCGATATAAAGTACAGTGGATTGAGTTTAACTATGAAAATTGGGCTAAATGAATTTGTTCACTAGTCGATTTGCAGAACGTTCATAAGTTTTTATTAATTAAATTGCGTGAGTTCTGAACAAAATTTTTTATGGTTTGTATTGTTATATTATGAAATTCGAATTGTAATTTATGCTACCAAAAACTTGCACCTGAATGAACTTGAACTGGCTGATTGAACTC
>CAIGRB010167764.1:0-10359 GCA_903798255.1 Fraxinus quadrangulata
CAAATATTACTTACAAAATTTATTTATTTTTCCAAAAATAGGGCTCAAACAAATATTAGAAATCTTCGGTAATAATATAGAATTTGTGTTATTAAAAGTTTATTTTAAAACTTTTGCATCTCATGTAAAATGACTTTTACAGTGAAGATGACTGTCCTTCTATAGGACACGCCAACCAAGCGCCAGCCAAATATTCAATACACTTACTTTGATTCATGAAATCAACTTTATTAATGCATTAAATACTAAAATTAAAAAGGCTTTCTTAACCTCCAAGATTGGATCTATGATCTTTCTTGCTTGTTCCCATCTCATATTAATTAATTTAAATGTGTTGGAATCTTGATTGATTCATCTAACATTTGAAAACCCCAAAGCCACCATGTTTGTTTGATGGCCACTCTATCTTGAAACCTTTATTGCTCAATTATTAATAATTATAGAATGTGAAACTATTTTCTTAATGCCCTTTCCAAGATCATAATTAAATATTTAATCCACATGATTGATTACATATAAAATTAAGATGACTCAACTTTAAAAGCATAACAAACTATTTAATCTACCTGATTACATAAAGAATTAGGATATGATCCTTTTTGACTACCCAAGAAAATCCCAATAATTTATACATCAATGCACATGGAGGTTTGTGGTGGTGGTGGTGGTGGTGGTGATGGACCTGATGGTGGTGGGGTTCATGTGATAATCATAGTGGATTCTTGGGGTCGGTTTCTTCAAACATAATATGATTAAAAATAAGAAAAATTTGCTGTGAAGTTTACAAATATTGACTTCCTAATTAATTTTATTTTTAAATTCTTAGATTCTCAGCTTTACAATATAATTAGGTCATTTTGGACGAGAATAATTTAAAATATGTTAAACAGTCATGTATCTAGCACATGCATCTTTATGCAATGATATTTCTATCAATTCATTATATTTCTTTAAACTTAATAAAAAAGGAAAAGGAAAATAACAAATAACGGACCCAAATCCACTCTTGGCTCTACCACCTCCTCCCATAATCATCACCTCCAAAGCCAACATGACCTTCAAGTAGCACTGTTTGGGAACCTAAGTGTTACAAGTAGTAATGTTTAAGCACGTTGAACGGGGATATGATGATATGTGATGTGATGTGATGGGTGGGAATGGGGTGGGGGCTTCATGTGTTAATCATGGTGGACTCATGGGGTTGGTTTCTCGAAACGTAAAATAGTAGGAATAATTAACAAAGGTTTAGTTGGTTCTTGCCTAGTGCAATTCAGGCAACCCTCATGTGATCTCTTTACTTTGTCCACGTGATCATGCAACCTTTTTCTCCACTTCTTATAGTCCCAAACCATCAAATCATTTCATATTCAATTATAGAGTATTTTAAGTCAAATAACATGATAAGAGACACCTTGAATATCAAGGCTAAGTTTAGGTACTAACCGTACATTATACTCGAACATATCTAACATTTACATATGAGATAAATTATGTTATATATAAATAGCCTCTGTTTGGATGTCATTCTTCAAAAATACAAATTAATAATTCGACCGTTATACAGTGAGCAGGCCCCACTTTGGCAGCCATGTTTGATTGTGTTATCTGTAGTCAATTATTGGCTCCCAAACAGGCTGATATTTTTTAATACAAGGGAAGTCTTCATCGAACGATCTCAAACTAATTAAAATGTTAGACAATTAAAATTTTATTTAAGATGTCCTTTCACATGCAAGTCAAATACAACTATTGTTCAACATTTTCGTAAATAGACAATATACACAAAACTTCAATTCAAGATCTTTATCGACTTCGATAACATGTTAAACCAACATATTTAAAAGTTGAAATTTAAATAAATAAGTTTGTTGACTTTCTAATTACTTGAGTTTTTAAACAATACTACACGAAGCTTCTAATTGTTTGCTTCAAACTATAGTGACAAGAATTTGTTGTCATAGTTGGCTCGCACAAAACGTAATACTAGAAATTGCATAATATGTCAGCTAGAGAAAACTGGCTTTAAATGCATCTTGACTTGTTACGTTCATTTCCCAAACCAAAGAACATGCATTCATGTTACTAAGCGCCCATTTGATCTCATTACTTCACATTATAATGAGAGGAATAGTAATTTTTGAGAGTATGATTTTTTTTTTTTAAATGAAATTTTTTTGGTTTACGTGTAATATTATTTTATTAGAGAATGTGTGATTAATAAAAAGAGATAAAATAAATAAATTATAAACATGCATTCATGTTACTAAGCGCCCCTTGACCTCATTACTCCACATTATAATGAGATGAATAGTAATTTTTTGAGAACGTGTGATTAAAAAAAAAAGTTTTTGGTTTACGTGTAATATTATTTTATTGGAGAATGTGTGATTGGTAAAAATAGATAAAAAAAATAAATTATAGTTTAATGGAGAATAATGGAGGCCGAGGCTAAACTGTTAGTTAGGCTGTCAAATACTAAAGAAAAATGTTGGAAATTGAGAAGAAAGATGGCCACAGGGAGTTGAAAGAAATTTTTATCGAACATAAAACAACGCGTCTTAAATTTGGGTTAAGACTTGTGGATGTATGTTCAAGCCTTCTTGTCATTGGCTAGAGTGACTGGTGTCATGATCAGTAACCTGATTAGTGGGATGCCAAAAAAATACTTTAATAATCTAATCAAATTGTAGACTTTCTTTGCGATCACGAATCAACCAAATATACCACATTCATACGTATCAACTCCGTTAACGTACTAATATATAAAGAATTTATTATGGAGTCCCCTTCCCAAATTATTATAGTGAAAATATGCACGCAAGTGGATGTAACTCTCGCATATGGTAAAAAACCAAAAATCTATGCATGCTATATCGGTGAATCCATTTCAAGATGAACCCACAAAGCATTTAATAATGAAGGGCAAGGGCAAGAGACAGGCAATTTTAGAGACAGTTTGTGCGAGAATAATGCTACTTTCCCATAAACACTGCAGGCAAGAGCCAAAACAAGCCATATGATATCCTTAATCATCATCTAAACCTTTGAGTTATGAATACTAAATTTACACTTTCAAATCAATTAGTTATTTAGGCTCGTTTACTATTTAAGCCAAACTCCACAAATATATCATACAATATTTATTCTTAATAAGCCAAAGACAATTAAGATCAACCACAAGATAAAAATCCGTCTTCAGTAAGAAACGACAACCAATTAACGTCCTTTCTCAGAAATTATAATTGTACAAAAGATGAGCACTTGTCCAGTGTATGGCTTGACTGACAAAGATCTTGCTGACAATAGATGCCAAACTGAAATCAGGGTCTTAGAATAAATGCCTGAAAACATGTGAAATGTACATCCAAAAAAAAAAAAAAAATCCATCCAGCTTTAAAAAAAATGAAAATTGGGGTGTTAATTAGGAAAGGAAAAAGAGAAATTATTAGTCTCTTACAAGAATGATAGCCTATGTTTAGATACAAGTAAAAGTAGTTTTTGTTTCAAAAGATACTTGGATAAGTTGCTATTTTCTTTTTCTCTTAAAAAATGTACTTCAATGTAACTCTTATTTAGTACAAGTGAACTTTTTAAGTTTAGCTAAACATGCTCTAAATGAACTTATGAGGAAATTAAAGAAACATTGAATAATTTCAGCAACATAGTACTGAAACTAAACAATGTACAACTAACCAGTAATTACTATTGCAACCCATATGGATGTTTCGTAGCAAAAATTATTACTGTCAGCCTTTGGAGAGTGACCTCTCAATAACTTGTTGCCCTCAAGAACAATAAAGGGATTCAACAACATCAAGTTTGGTCGTGAACGAGATTAGACATGACTCGACAATGAACAAGATTTTACTTGTTTTTCGAGTATTGTACTATTTACATTACAAAACAAGTCATGACGGTAATGGGATTTGAAAATTGGAAGCTGATGGGTTGCAAATCCAGTTAATCAACACGCTGGCCAAATTTTATGAATTTAATTTTATCCTTTTTTTATGATTTTATTGGCAGAAAAGACGGTAAGAAAGGGCTTTAGACCAAGGGGGGATTGCCAGTACACAATTCCATTTTCTTACATCAACTGACAAACTCCACATGCCATGTAAAGAGTTCCAGAACCCCACCCCCACCCACCTCACATAACATTGTCGACGGAAAAAATGATCAGTACAAGCATGCCCTCCCACCCCATTCCAATATTCACACCAGATCTGACCCACATTCTCTCTTTCAGCAAATAAACAAAATATTGCCTTTATATGCGTAACACCACAGCCCCTCCAAAAACTCTTGGTCTCCATTTCCCAGCAACCTTTCCTTAAGAAAGCCAAAAGACAAAGAATAAACTGGTTTCTTTGCTCTAGAGAAAACCCAAAAAAAAACACTCTTCTTAGCTCTGTAGATTTTTCGTACTCTAGTTATTTGATACACAGAAAGGTGGGAGATAATGGTGGGTATTGGGTTATGGGTCCATTCTAGTTTCTTTTTCGTTTCTTATGACGCTCAATAGTATGCACTGTCTGCCTTGATCACTGGAATCCAAAAAGGTTTAACATTTTATACCAACGCACATCAGTCATCAAGCAAATGATTTCCTAGACCTCTGTCTCATATCTTCTCTTCTGTTTTCTATCCCTCAATAGAGGGACGAGTTCTCCATTCCCCCGGGAAATAGAACGTACAATCTAATTCCACGGCAAATCATCCTCAGCCGTATTCACCTCATTCACAAGGAAACTCCGCGAAAGTTTTGAAGGCACAAACTGGTCAATTCACAAAGGTCGAAAGATTTCAACTTTCTTGTCTTTCAGCTTCAGGGAAAGAAACAGAGATGTCTGCAAAGTTCATATCTTCTTTAACGGACGAGAACCCAGATCTGCGGAAGCAAATCGGGTGCATGACGGGGATATTTCACCTCTTTGATCGCCACCATTTCCTAGCCAGCCGGCGAATGAGCAGCCACAATCACAAAAGGCTACTTCAAGGTATTCGAATGTTCTATTTTTCAATTTAAGAAACCAGAAACTTCAAAAATGAAACTCGTATCGACTAAAAACTTTAGCTAAGGTCTGTTTACGTGCATAGTTATTGTTTTACTTTAGTTCAGAGATTTTTTAACACTTAAAAGAGTATCATGCAATGGTTAGCTATAGGAACGGCAGGATTAATGACTATTTCTGAGTCCTGCATCGTCTGTGGTGCTCACAAGGCAGACCTTTCAGGAGGGATAAGAGGTTCAGAAGCAGTCATTACTTCACCATGATGCTACATTTCGATCTAATATTATGTATGCTTCTTAAGCATTAGGTTGCCAGGGATACATGATCATAATTCTTGAGTGGGACTTTAGATATGTGTTCTGTAAGAGTATGGATGCAGATCTTATTTTACTTCCAGATAGAACATAGAACCAAGGATTTAACTAAACTGCAGGATCTTTATATAGGGTCAAGTCAAATGGCATACATGAAGCTAGTTTTCTCATCCTGCTAATTACATGCATAATTGATGCTGTATCCTTTTAACTTCTGATCTCGAAATCACAGTTATATAGTTACTGTTATCTAATCGTATGACAAAAGCAATATGATCAATTAGATTGAATTTTTGATCTAGACTACTATGTAGAGTATTCTGTTTTTGCCTCTTTCACTATCCTGTCTTGAACAAGTTGAACTATAGCATCACAATCACCATTATCTAACAGTACTACATTTTTGTATTTGTCAAGGTGCCAGCCACGACATGGACCTCAAATACACAACGAAAACTACAAAAGTAAGATTCTGAACAATTTCATTATTCTTTTGGGAAACAAGTGAAAAATGAGGCTCATTTGTTATATTTTCCGCTAGCATTGGTGATTGATCAGAGGTAATTTAAGAAGACTTACATTTTCAGGAAAACAATTTGAAGACGGTGCCAAAAGAGAAACCAAGAGTTTCCAGCGAATTATACCAGGCATCCGATTCATCTTCCTCTGGTTCATTCTACGGATGTAATAAAACAGCTCAACAGAAAGCAGTTTCATCCAATCAAAGCGATATTCCTGAAACTCCATCTGAAACCATCATAATGAAAGAACAGAAAACTTCATTTCCAGACATTGTGAAGGACTCGATGTATAGAGAAGCCCGCGGCTTGTCCATAAAATCAAAAGTTAAAGATAGAAGAAAAGGCCATGAAATGAAGCACATTGATTCTCCAAGACCTCTGCAAATTCTGGGCGGGCTCCAAGAAGGAACAAAAAGTTCTAAGAATGAGAGGCTGGCACTTCCCCGTCTATCTTATGATGAAAGAGAATCACGAGATGCATTGAAGTCTAAACTTAATCTAAGAGAATTCCCAAGGTTATCGTTGGACAGTAAAGCAAGTTCTATCAAGAGTTCAGCCCTGGAGCCAAGATGTAATTTTCTTTCACAGGATCTGCATGTGGAAAATGAGAAGTCTAGCCTAGTCTTGAACCACGAAGAGGGAGGTAACAAAAGACTGTCCAATGTTGTGGCGAAGCTAATGGGTTTGGAAGTTTTTCCGAATACCATGTCGGCTGATGAGAGTACAATGATAAAGATTAAGTCATGTCTTATCGATGGCAGTGTCCAAAGATCATCAAAAGCAGATAACAGAGGTAACCCAAGTAAAATTTCTTGTTTACCAGATGTGTCTCGAAAGGAACCTGCCTCGCCCCAATTGGGCATTGCCAATCCCGCCAACAAATCAATTTCGAATCCAAGGTTTCCACTGGAACCTGCTCTATGGAAGCAACAAGATACCAGTCAAGGTTCAGAAAAAAGAGCTCCGAAAGGTAGGAAAGCTTCCACAGATACAGATATATCAAATATATCCTCTTCTGTGTACGGTGAAATTGAGAAAAGGATAACAGAACTTGAATTCAAGAAGTCCGGGAAGGATCTCAGAGCTCTCAAACAGATACTTGAAGGTATGCAGAAAACTAGACATAGATTGGAGAACCAAAATGAAGAGAGTGAATTTGCATCTCAAACCAGCATATCTAGTTTGGAAATTAGAAGCTCCAATCAAGTTTCTAGATTGTCAATGTGGAAGGATCAACAGAATGTTAGCCAATTCCCAACCAGCAAAGGGACTATTCCGATAAAGAGATCAGAATCTTCAATGGAAACCATGAAACCAGCTAAAGTGATTGACAAAGTCAGGATT
Organism: Fraxinus quadrangulata; assembly: GCA_903798255.1. Taxonomy (NCBI): domain Eukaryota; kingdom Viridiplantae; phylum Streptophyta; class Magnoliopsida; order Lamiales; family Oleaceae; genus Fraxinus; species Fraxinus quadrangulata. The sequence continues at coordinate 7,195 of CAIGRB010167764.1, forward strand.
TCAAGATCCTCTTCAGTCTCCACTATGGGAATATCACATTTGCAAACACTCCGACAGCGAGACTCTACACTTAACAGAGAGAATTTAGTTCATAGACAAACAACAAAAGATCTTATCCAGAGGGGAAAAATTCTCAAAGACCCTAATCGGGTTCTTCCATCAATTGACCAGAAGAATAATTCAAGAGGTCTAGAAGTAGATCAAACCTCAAAATCAGCTCCTCAGATTAAGGTCGAAAATAACAGTACTTCTGGAAGGAGTTCAGGAATGTTGAGCCCACGATCACAACGGAAGAAGCACGGAACAGATCAACAATCTCATCCCACCACTCCATCTTCAGATTCAGGCAGGGTCAGAAACCCATGCAGTAAGCAATTCAAAGGATTAGGCTACTCAAATAGAAAACTCAAACCAAAATCAACCAATTTGTACCAAGGTGATACAACTTCAGTAAAGTCAGAAAGCAACAATAGCCTGGATTCACAGATCGAAACAGAAGTTACAAACTTGGTTCAATTGATTGAGATGAATGACGAACAACAAAAGGAACCTAAACACAGAGTAAGTGACCTTCTCTTGGTCCATGTCTCATTGTTCAACCTCACTAGCTAACATTCAGTTTTTTGCCTTCAGAATCCTGAAGCAAGGTTGAAAGAATGCATGCCACCAAGAGTTGAACTCGCAACTACTACACTGGAACAACCAAGTCCGGTCTCAGTTCTTGATGCAACATTTTATGGAGACGAGTCACCATCTCCCGTGAAGAAGATATTAACCACTTTTAAAGGTATTGCTCTTGTTATGAGTTCATCTGTCTTGAGTATCAAAACTCAGATTAATTACAACAAGAAAGGTAAAATGAGCTAGGTACCTATAGAAAGGAAACAAAATTTAATATAAACATAGCAGACAGTGAATTCAGAAAAAGATGCTTCGCGTGATGAAATACACTTATCAAGATTAACATTCTAGAACGACATCTCTCGCAACTTAAATAGCTAACCTTTCTCATCTTAGTTTTTCTAGCAATTCAAAAAAAGGAAAATAGCATACAGCAGTTTTTCATGATTAAGATTGAAACGTCACATAAAAAGGATTCGAGATCGAAATCATATGAAATCAATTTGGTCAAGAAGAGGTCAACAATGAAAAAGAGGGATTATCTCCAGGTAGAAAAAGTAATTCGGACCAGAGTGAACCTAGAAGTGTTCAAATTTAAAACAATATTGAAAACCATTCAAAGGAGAATGCATGCTTCCGAGTACTGTGCAAACACGGTGTTCTCTTACATTTGATAAGATTGCAAGTTACATCATTCTACTAACGGATAGTATCCTTTGTTTTGTTTCTACCTGCACAGAGGATGATGGTCCAAGTCCTGATGAAGAAGAATGGCATCTCGAGAATTCTAACCATTTACCATACGGTTCAAGATCCAGAAACAAGCACAGTCACAGGATGTTAGAAGATATTGAGCGCTTAGCTTATATTCTTAGATTATTAAACACCACTCCTGATGGTGTTGCTACATATCACACTCCATCCATCAATGGGAGCTCCAATCCAGATCAGCAATATATTACTAAGATATTACTGGCATCAGGACTCCTCAGAGATGTAAGTTACATTCCAATAGCCAACCAGCTCCATTCACCATACAATGTGATCAACCCAAATTTGTTCCATGTCCTAGAACAAACAGAGGAAATGATAGAGTTGGCAGATGAAGAATTCAACGAAGCGAATACTTGGTTAAACATAAACCAGAAAATGCACAGGAAAATTGTTTTCGATACTGTCAATGAAATACTTGTCCACAATTTTTCTTCAGAGGGATTAATTGTGTCAGGAAGAAAAAGGCCGAACCAACAGGAGCTTCTAAAAGAAGTACAAATAGAGGTGGACCGTCTGCAGAGGAAGCCAGGTTGCAGCCTTGATGATGAGGTTGATGGATTGGACAGAATCATAACTGCAGATATGATGCATCGATCAGCAGATTGGAAAAATTACATTGGTGAGATTCCAGCTTTGGTGTTAGACATTGAGCGCCTAATCTTTAAAGACCTGATTGATGAGGTAACCATGACTAAAGTTAACGGTCTGCATGATTGGCCGCAGAAGCTTTGCAGGAAACTGTTTACCAAGTAGTTCTGACTGTTTCTCTCTTTGGATATGCATGCTGTTCCTCCTAGTGTAAATGCAACATTTAACATATGATACATATAGTAATATCTCTTCTATAGTTGATAGTTAATACTGCATATTTTTATCACATCAAGATCTACATAATCCTTTCCTCCACCTATTGTTCAAGTCGTCAGAAACTATTTAACCATGATCATTTTTGTATTATTCACAGAATAACATACTTATTATGAAAAAGAGCACGACAAACACCATATTAAGGATTTTAATTCCAAGCAAGATACACATCATTTTTCTGGTTCAATTTTACGTTTTATCATCAGACAGAAAATTAAGATTGTCAAGCCCAATAAACTATTTAGGATAAAGAAAAACTGGAATAGGGAACACTCTTCACCACTATGAACTAGAACAACTTTTCTTTTCTATAAATTCAAATTCAATCAATGCCCTGAATCACTGCATCATGCTGCTATATTCATTAATGGCACTATTCGTTGATGCTTAATGAATGAATATTAATTAGGCTTAGCAAATCACACATACGCACGTGGTAAAGCAAAGTTTATTCTCGGCAGACTTCAAACATTCTAAGGCCGAGACAACTATGCATCACATTTTGCAGAAATGAAAAATAAATTGATGCAAAATATTTGCAAACAAAAGATTTCGATTCAATTATCAAAAGGATTATCTAACAAATATTAATGATATAAACTGACAATTATCTACATCGCGATCATCACTAAATATATGAGAAATTTTCTCAAAATTGGAATTCCGATGGCTAATTATCACACCTAAAGGATTTCCCGCCATTTGCGAGCCCAGCCCTCACATTTCTCTCTGTCCTCTGCATATTGCGCCTCCCAAACCTGAAACATGATTATTAAAGTCGACAACTGAATGAAGGGTTAATTTACAATGGGAACAATCCATAAATCAGTTTTTTTGTAAACACTATTTCAAAATTGAGATATAAGTTTTAAATTTTAAAAATAAGATTTTCATTAAAATTTA
>CAIGRB010167781.1:5546-25329 GCA_903798255.1 Fraxinus quadrangulata
AAAAAAAAAAAAAATTACGCGTATTGAACTGCATTATCTTAAACATCATCATATTCAACAATACTACATTCCTTCAAGCCAATACACCATATAGTTTTCGTGGAAAGGAATATTCAATTCAGTAAGATTTTCTCTTTCATTACCAAGATAATTGAACTCTTGTGATAAAGATTTACGCTCTCAAATATTTATCAAAATCTACACTTCTATAATTTGATTTTTCTACTCTACTTTAGTAAAGTGTAAATCAATTCAATGTCTTCAACTTATGAAAATAAAAAAACAATTGAAATGAGTGAATCCATCCATAAATATAATGAAAATATAAAGTTTCATCTCTATCTCTCTTAATCATAGCCTGCAAAGAAATTTTGATAGACTAACTATATGGAAGCTTAACTCTTATAGTTTTGAATAGTTTTTACAACTCTAAATCTCAAATTTTTGCACAAATATTCAGAACCATAATAAATTATAAGGGTATTTTACCACTTATCTAGGCCTTTAAATATAGAGTATTTATTGGTTTATGTGTATTGTTTGTCAAGTACAAATCGACATAAATGGCGAAATTGAAGAAAAAGTGTGAAAATGTTTCAATTATAAGAGATCAAAAGTTTAGGAACTAAAAAGTGCAAATACGCAAAGGTTGTATTGGACCTCATGTTGCAGATTCGGGAATACCAAGGGTCAGTAGGATGAGAAAAGAAGTCGAATGTGTGAAATAAAGTCAAAGTATTCTTACACATCAATTTTCAAAAGAAAAAGTTATGTTCCATATTTTCAACCAAAGATTAAAACTCATTTTTGGCATAGTAAACGTTCAAATTAGAAAAATAATATTTCTCGAAGAATTGTACCATTTTGGATTAGCTTTCGAATGCATTTTAAATCTTATAATTATCTTAAACCTCATCATATTCAACAATACTACATTCCTTCAACCCAATACACCATATAGTTTTGGTGGAAATGAATATTCAATTCAGTAAGATTTTCTCTTTAATTACCAAGATAATTGAACTATTGTGATAAAGATTTACGCTCTCAAATATTTATCAAAATCTTCACTTCTATAATTTGATTTTTCTACTCTACTTTAGTAAAGTGTAAATCAATTCATTGTCTTTCAACTTATGAAAATAAAAAAAACAACTGAAATGAGTGAATCCATCCATAAATATAATGAAAATATAAAGTTTCATCTCTATCTCTCTTAATCATAGCCCGCAAAGAAATTTTGATAGACTAGCTATATGGAAGCTTAAATCTTATAATTTTGAATAGTTTTTACAACTCTAAGTCTCAAATTACTGCACAAATATCCAAAACCATAATAAATTATAAGTGTATTTTAACACTTATCTAGGCATTTAAATATAGAGTATTTATTGGTTTATGTGTATTGTGTTTGTTAGGTACAAATCGACATAAATGGCGAAATTGAAGAAAAAGTGTGAAAATGGTTCAATTATAAGAGATCAAAAGTTTAGGAACTAAAAAGTGCAAATACGCAAAGGTTGTATTGGACCACATGTTGAAGATTCGGAAATACCAAGGGTCAATAGGATGAGAAAATAAGTCGAACGTGTGAAATAAATTCGAAGTATTCTTACATATCAATTTTCAACCGAAAGAGTTATGTTTCAAATTTTCAACCAAAGATTAAAACTCATTTTTGGTATAGTAAACGTTCAAATTGGAAAAATAATAGTTCTCAAAGAATTGTAGCCTTTTGGATTAGCTTTCGAATGCATTTTAAATCTTATCGATCGAATATCGAAAGAGAAAGACATAACAAAATAATGATAAATCCTTAGGATATAACATGCGCTTGTATAGTAAAAATTTCTAGGCATGCGGCTGACCCCCCAACGCAGGCGACTAAAGCCCACCTTCAACTAGATGTGCGCTTTGAAGAAATTCAGGGAGAAGATTTTGTTTCCTTTCTTTGATTCAACAAGTTTTGGGATGATATCTTTAGCATCTTTTATAATCTAAGGGAGGCCCTGAACATGAAGGACCTTGTTTTTATCATAGAAGAGAAGCTAGCAAGAAGCGAACAAGAGGTTTACAATAAGAATTGAAGATTCAAGGCTCGGATTGAAGTCAATTCGATGAAAATATTGAGTTTTCAAGATCTTTTTCTATTTATTTCATATGGGTGACGTCTTTCCAATATCTTTTGTATAATTCGAATACGATAATACTACGTTAAACTTCTTTTGTAATGGATGAATGATGAAACGTGCTTATTGCTATTTTTAATTCAGGTACTAACTATTTTAGTAAATTCATGCGTTCTTGATCAATTATGCACGCTTATTTCATTGTTTAAATGCTTGCGCATCACTTGGACAATAAGTTGCTTATTGTAGTGTTAGGAAAATCACGATAAGTAAGACATTGTATATTTAACATACATGGCAATAAGTATTATGAATAATAGTTATAGCATATGCAATCGTATGTGATAATCATATGATTGAATGCTACTTTTTATATGAATTCGAACTAAGAATATGATCGGATAGTGCTTTAATATATCTTGCAAAAAACTATTAGATATTAAGGGATTATCAGTTGTCACGAACAATCGAGAATCACTAAATTACATGATTTGAGAATAAGAAATCTTAAACAAATATTATGGATTTAATAGAAAATTTTCAGATTTTAAATAAGTCTAAAAATAATTTTTTTTTACGTATTTATAAAATATATTTAAATCTTTAAATACATAAAAAAAAGGGAGACAATCTGAAAATATAAACCTTTATACCAAAAAATCTAGAATAATACAATGACCAATACACAATTTTTAAAATAAAAAATTATCCCCCGACGTATCTTCACGTGCTGCGTGGATAATTTTGATTTTTTTCAAAATAAATCAGTAGGCACACATGGATCACCGGTTACCTGCGCCGCCTTTTCGTCTCCGTTTGTTTTATTTTTATTTTTATTTTTTTGTCTTTTATACTAATTTCGACATTCTAAATTCATCTTTATGGTTAGAATTAAATTTTTTTTTTTATACCTAACACTGTGTTTGGGACACAAACGCAATGCACAGAGACTGAGAAAAAATAATTATGCATCATCTTCAATTTCCCTTAAATTTTCAGATTTTGACCTAAATTTCAAATCCACGTAACTTCTTCATTTTAGGTTCAAAAATTAGTGTTCTTATATGATTGGAAAGCTCATTGAAATACCTTTCTAACCATACCAATCTTACTAGATAATTATCAACGTACAGAAAACTATACATTTTTAAAGTTGCCTTAAAATCGACTAGGATTTCAATTTTCTCCCAAATACAATAACAAAAAATTAATAAAATTCTGCAAAGGCAAAATTCCGTTAATTTTAGATTTGTATATCAAAAGATGTCATTAAAGAAGACAAAATACTTCAAAACTTAATATATAAGATTTATAACTCAATTGAATCATTTAATGGCATAGTTAAACATGTATTACAACAATGAATTCAACCTTACAGTTATGATACCAATGCAAGGACTCCTAGCATTCTTTAACATAAATTGCGAAAATATTGATTTGAAAGAATAATTTCAAGATAATTTTGTATGGTTGAATCACATTGCTTTCAAGTACCAAAATTTTCGTATTTTAGCACTACAATGATTCCAATCTCAATCACAATGAAAGGAAATTATTTTCCACAATTTTAAGTACCTAATTTTGTGAGTTTCCAAGTCAAATATGTGATTTTAGGCACTTTGCTAATTCCGTGTTTCATATGAATTTCATGTATTTCCATGCTATCATTTCTCTTCTTTTCCGTATACCATAATCATTGAAGATTGTATGAGATTTAAGGTGGTTATGAGAAATTATAGGTTTGAATTCCAAATTCAAACTACTCCCTCCAACCCATTTAATATCTTGTAGGTCGGATCACTCCACATAGGCAATCCACGACTCGTATTATCCAACACTGAGTTATGTAAAGTGTTTACTATTCATTTAGAGTGAATTTGACAAAATACAAGTTATGTTAGAATTCTATTTGATTGACATATATGGTTATTTACAAATTAATACATAGTTGTAGGATAAAATATTTATATTTTCAACACTTAGCCCCTGTATGATGGTCATTATTTTAAGAAAATTGAGTTTTGAATATTGATTTTTTGGAAAATGCTTAAAAAGTAAGAAATTTTTTTGGATTTACATAAAAATATTTTATTGTATAAATATGTGGTTGCAAATGAGTGAGAGAATTAAACAATTTTGAAATAATAGTTGTCAAACATAGATTTAATGTTCAGAATATTGCGTAGTATGAATTATGTTATATGTGCATCTTACATGACAAGTTGGTTGACATTCCCCCTATATGAAGGAAATCTGTACAGTGATATGATGGATAAGTTCAAAATAAAGAGAGCAGATATTGGCTTATGGAAGAGTGTAAAGAAATATATAAAGGAGAGTGTAAATGTTCCATGATTGTGTGTAGTGTAATTGACTCTAATTGATAAATTTATGAGTGTTACATTTCAATTTGCCCAATGAAATTTAATATATTATTTATGGAAAATATGTTAGTGGAATTTGTAAAATTTTCCTTCTTCTTCAACTATCTATTCTCCAGAAAAAAAAAATACTGTTCTAAAAATTAAAATTTCAAATAATGGGGACCAATATTGGGGACTTACATGTGTCATTGATTGAATGGCCATTGGAAATTTGAAAATTGTGATTGCATTGACTATGGAGAGAGAAATATCGTTATTCCCCAATCACAAAACCTAACTACCTCTAGAACTCACAAGAAAAATCCCACCCTGAATGAAATTCCTGGTGTGAACACATAAAATGTTATTTCTATAATGTTCTGCCTCCAAGAAATGTTTCTTAAACAAGTTGGTAAAATCACTGTTTTGATGATATATTTTGAGTTTACGTACATGTCAACCCCACTATGTACACTTGGCATTATTCAGAAGAATTTGATGTGATCTGACAAATGAATAATCTCTTGAATATTTATGAAATTTTAACTTTATAAAAATTTATGAATTGCTAAGATCTCCATGTCAAATCACCAAAAAAATTAATTAATGTGCAACATACCTTAATTCATAACTTTGAATCTTTAATCTTGAAGATCAACTTGCTATCCCCTCTTGATTGGTTTCTTGCTTTAAATCTCAATTGTCTTGTTCTTCAATTTGATTATTTCAATCTTTCTTCTAGATTATTGATTAATTAATCTTGATTCTTGATTGTAATTCAAGATTTTTGATTGTGGGTTTTAGATCTTTCTTTTTTATAAATTTTTTTTTGTATTCTTACTTTAATGAGATGTAACAAATAATGCGAAATTATAGAGGTATTAAAATAAAAATGCACTCCCCTAGTAAAAATGCTTTACTCGTGACGGAGAGTTTTATAATGGAGGAATTAGATTATTACAATTCTGTCTACTCCTTTATTTATCTTTATTTTGCTTACGATTATTGTTTGATTGATCTACATGATTTTAATTTTCTTTGTTTGAGATTAATATTTGAAAAAGTTTTAAAAAACCAATTTACTTGGGTTATCATCACTATCATCTGAGGATGCTAGTGGAGTTTTGAATGTGATTACGGAGAAAATGAAGAAAAATGGAGGGGTTTGAACGGTTCTGGATTTTGTTTAATTATCTCGGCCATGCGTTCCTCCATCTTCAACCCAGATATGTCAGAACATGTGCGCCATTAATACAGTATCTCTAAGCTTTAAGAAGAGGCGATTTTAACTTTATTAAGTGGTATCATGCTAGCAAAGACAATGTATTTAACTCGTGGCGTCTTCAATAAAAGAAAAAGTGAATCTCGTGAGAAATATGTTCAAAACTAAATCTAAATAAACAGGGGATGTTCTCTTTGTGTTTTAATTTTGTGTTTTAAGCTTTAAATTCATTTTGGATTCTGTATTTTGAGTGTCCGTTTTGAAATTGTTGAAAATGTGTTCTTTTTGGCATTTTGAAAAATTGTTTTGAAAATACCCAAAATGCGTTTTAAAAATTTTGACTTGATTATAACTGAAAACATCCAAAATGACAAAATTGTTGTTTTTGGTTTTCTTTGTAAATTTTTAACTTATCTTCAAAAACGCGTTTTTGAAGATAGGAGAGAGAGTGTATTTTCATTAGTTTGAAAAATCGAAAACAAAAAAAGGCTTAAAAATGGTAAAGAGAACAAACCCTTAATTTTTTATACGATCTAATTCAACACACTTATTTTGCTTTATCAATTCATTTTTACATGTGCATCTTTCATTTTAAAGCATCAATTATAGAAGTTGTCCGGGATTGTATGGTAGATGAACTGATATGGGACACCAACTCAACATTCACAGTAATGAATTCAAGAGAATAACGAAGAATGGTTCGTTCAAAGGATGAAACATTATCATTGGTTCGGAGAAGATAATTCTGAACTTCAAATGTGAATATATAAGCGCATATTTTTCCAAGTGTAGGTCGTGCTTCGTGTATTGGATTGTTTTTAGTTGTTTTTTCGATTTATGAATATGCATATATACAGTTTTTAGAACTAATAAACTAAAAGCATAATAAAGACGGGCACATTGAATAACCTAAACCCCGTTTGGACTTCAAAATTTTAACACAGTTTTAAATATTATTTTTCGAAAAATGTGTTGTTAAAAAATATATATAAATTTTATATTTTCATGTAGAATATTTTATTTTATGAATATAATTAAAAATGAGTATAAGAAATAAATTATTAAATGGATCCTTAAATGGAGTTTTTGTTAAACGGAGTTTCGGTGATCTTTTCTTTTTCTGAAGATGGCAACGAAGTATATTAGCCTTAGTTGCTTGATATTTTAGATTTTTTTAATTAATAGCAATGTTGTCATGTAGCACTAAACTACAAATAGAACTTGTAACTATTCAACGGCGAAAAATATTGGTTGTACAGAACACTTTAGGGAGCACCATTTCTCAAAAACCAAAGAAAATTAGGGAAATTCCAGCATAAAAAAAAAATAATAAAAAAATAAAATAAAAATTCTCTAACAAATCTCTTCAGCGCCAGAGGCACGTGACGCCAGCAAACACGCTCAAGCAAGTGTATCCAAAATTATTTCCCAACATGCTTTAAGCTTATACAAACACGCTCAAGCAGGTCGATCAAATTGAAAAAGAAAAGTACAACCAAATTCCCCAAAGAAGAAAGAGGAGGGGGGAGAGGAGGAGCGGGAGGAAGAGGAACGGGGACGAGGAGGAGGGGGAGGGAAGGAGGAGGAGGAGGAGAAGAGAGATGAAGAAGAAGAAGAACAACAACGTTATTTCTCAAGGATATTCCAGCAGCTCTTCTTCTCTTTGGCTTTTTTCAATCTCTATTTGACGATGTCGACACACAGAATAACCAACCATGAACGCTGCTACAATCAAGAAAAATTATGCATCAGAAGAGCATTAACAGGGCATAACTGAAAAAGAATGGCTCATGCTTCCAATAATCTTGAAATGGTTAAAAAATACAAAAGAAAATATGTATCCAGCAAGCCAAAACAAGACAGGCTTCGCTGGATGAGGGCTCAAGAGGAAGGACAGAGAGATGATACCATAAAAAAAAAGCAAGATTAGGTGGAATTTTTCCTTACCGACAAAACAAGGGATCATAGGTTTATCATATTAATTACATCCTCATGGATAGAGCAATCCCCACATGATTCGAGACAATGAGATAATCATAAAATTAAACCAAATTGCTTCTCAGTTTGATTATACAAGTTTTTAGTAATTGAAAATATATCATGCACAAGTCAGAAAATAATTCTTATAATCTTTTCTTTAGTTTAACATATCTAATTGGGAAAATTGCAGCAACAGTCCCAAATCTTTCCAATTTTTGCGCACTTTACCCTAACCTTTGTTTTGTGCCAGCGGAGGTCTCAAACCTTTCAAAAATATGTGCCGGAGGTCCAAATAGACGGATTTCATCCAATTGATCGTTAATCAATCCAAAAAGTCAAAATTGATTCAATTTTGACAAAATTATAAGGGATAAAATGGTACTTTCAATTTTCCTCATTTTAAATAAGTTTAAAAATAAATAAAAACCCAAAAAAACCCAAAAACGCACACTGCAATCACTCTCCTTCCCAACAGCCGACACCACCACAGGCACCCTGCCGGCACCACCATACTAGCGCCTCATCACCCTCTACCTACAAATGCCACACAAACAACAGCCCAAAAAAACCAAAATCTGATAAAATTTTGGCATAAAAATACACTGCCTTCGCAAGGTTTGGCACCAAAAAAACTGTGAATCAGCCTTCCCTTTCGACACCCAAAGCTGTTGCGCTTAGTCAAATTGCGCAATGAGTTACAAATTGAAAAGGGTTTCAAAGATTAACTAGAAGGAAAAATCCGAGATCTTGCGTCTCAGTTGAACAAGGAGCGTAACAAAGTGATCTATTTTAAACAGCAAAAAACTGAACTCAAGCACTTCAGGCAAGTGGCTTCAGATCTAGAGTTGGAAAAATCAAGACTTTGTCACCTTTTGGAGCAGCAAAACGGGTTCATGGAAAAGCTTCAGAAAGGGGGTTTGTTTTGGTCTAATTGTGGATTTGGTTTTAGGTTTTGGTTTGATTGTGGTGGTAGCATTTTGGGGGTGGAGAGAGTGGGGTTAGGGAAGGAGATAGGGGTGGTGCCGGCAACGTGCCGGCGGCGGTGGTGGCTAGCTTTAGGGCGACGGTGTTGACGGTCGGAATGGGATGGGGAAGAAGTGTTATAAATTGATTTTTATTTTTTGGTTTTTTAATAAATATTTTAACCTATTTAAAATGAGAAAAATTGAAAGTACCATTTTACCCCTCATAATTTTGTCAAAATTGCATCAATTTTGACTTTTTGGATTGACTAACGGTCAACTGGATGAAATCCGTCCATTTGGACCTCCAACACATATTTTTGAAAGGTTTAGGACTTCCGCTGGCACAAAATAAAGGTTAAGGTAAAGTGCGCAAAAATTGGAAAGGTTTGGGATTGTTGCTGCAATTTTCCCTATCTAATTTGTATATACGACAACAACGGAAGTAGAAAATATAAATATTCATAACAATACTCATAAAGCCCGTGGTTATGGAGGGAATCGCTCCAAGGCTTACACTGAGCAAAGCAAACAAATATGTAATGATTGAGCTTCGTTCTCAACCTCCAAACTCACTCAATCAGTATTAAATCACAGAACTCAAAAAGAAATTCAGTAACCTAGTTAGTTTTTCCCCTCCTGCCACAGTAACTGAAGTAGGATTTGCTGGCTGTATCTTATAGCTCATACTTTGTACTAACTCCTCATCAATGAAACTGTGGGTACTCCCACTATATCTATATGGACACTTTCCTTTTCTTAATCATCCTGGCAATCGTATGGTTTTTGCCATGTTGCTGCCCATCAGTGCAAGGATGGATATTTTCATCATCTCATGTGATTCACCTTGCACCTCCTCTCCTCCTCCATCCCCAGGATGTTCCTCTAGTTCTCCCTTTATCTCTTCATCCACTAATATGAAATTATCTTATTATTACAAATATGGCCCCTAGCTTACTTCTCATCACACTTAAAAGCATAATTCTGATAAGCACCTGGAATAGATTATGAATTTCTGTTATGGAATATATGGAAGTACAATCTGAATGAAAGGAAATACAAAAAATTGCAGAGCATTCGAGAGACTCTACTACTCTCCCCAGACAATAACCAAATTTTGCCTCCTTATAATGGTTCCTCCTGTCCACTTACATAAGCAATAGACATGCAATATTAGGGTCTAGCCTACTGATGTTGTCAAGGCGCAGTTGCATTATTAGGACAATCCTGAGTTCTCTCTCTATTTTGTGATTCGAAGAAGGTAGCATTATCCCCAATCAAACTCCTGACATTATTGGACTTCAATAGAAAGTGTGAGTCCACCCATTAGAGAACTTAGAACAAATTCCCCTTGCATCGTGGCTGCCTTATTCCCTCCTTAGACTTCCTCTATACTTGATTCCTCCACTGTCCTCTGTTCCACCAGAATCTCTACTGACCACCAAACCTTGCAAACCCTTATTTTTTTGTCATGCTTGATTGGATTCTTCGCCCGCCATCGATGGGATAATCATTTCCCTTGCTGCATTGACATCATTACCACAAGAAAACACTGAAGGAATTGTGTATTTAAGGTAATAGATTGTCGTAGATTGGCATCATCGCATTCCCTACTAGCTGGCTCAACTTGCTGGTTCGGGTCAGCCCATTGTGCTTGACCATCCCAATGTCATCATTCACCAACTCCGAATCTAAATCCTCTTTCAACGACGATTCTAGAACCAGGGATTGGTTCTCAAATATTTCTCTGACCGTCCCTAATGATGTGGAAAATTTATCCAGCAGCCAACTCTTCGATGCTCTTCCATGTTTTCCTTGTAGTCTGCCCGAATCATGAATTTTTCCTTTGCACATTGAATTAATGGATTGCTGCAGTGCTGTTAAAGCTGATCCTTTTTCTTTCCTATCACGCTCATAAATCTCCCATCGAGTCATCAACTCATCCAATTTTTCCATCACTGATATTTTCATCTCACCAGTTCTGAAAACCATAAGTATAGCACCCATTAAGACCCCAAAACTAGTTGGACCATTGTACATCACAATTTCTGGTTGGTCCATTTGGTTTTTCACATTCATTGTTTTCAGGGCAGTCAAGCCTGCAACAGAATTTAAGAGAAGTTCCACTACTTTGCCTATTTCGATAGCCTCCACTCCAATGTAATTACTCCCAATTTCATCTCCTTCGAGTTTTAAGACTTCTTTTCCAGTTGCAAGGTCGTGCAGTTCCTTCTTGCAGCGATTGCCATCGGAGGAATTTTCATCGCCATGGGGACGACTTAAACCCCTTTTCTATTTTCGATTGAAGCCCATCCACAGAAAGCCGCAGCATAGTAGTTGGGAATTCAGACAGTGATTTCATTGGGTACCTTGTAATTGGAATAACCTAATGGATTATTAGTATATTGTCCAAAAAAATCCCATAACAAATTGCACTCGCTTGTGGGTTTTCCAAAAAATGTATCCATCCAATTGGAATACAATTATGGATAGCCCCACAATCGATCAACAGGGTACCTCCTCTTCTCGTGTAATCTGCCCTTTTATGATCCTTTGCTCCGTTAATACAAATTAAAAATCCCAACGTACTCCATACTGTCGTTGGTATTAATAATCCTTGTACCTTTGCGGCCACCGACCATCCAAATCCAATATCATCGATTTCCAAACTATTTCTCATGTCTCGTAGCTCTCCTTTTTATTAGTTATGACCAATGGTGTTGTGATCATTATACAGACTTGAATTTTTTCCCCTTCGTTTGAAATTTAGCCCCGAAAAGCTGATTGAAATTAGTGGAATTTGGTTTTGGAATTGACGGATCTGAATTGAAGTCCTTACCTGATTGCATCTGATTAGCATAACTGGGGCTTGAAATTGGAATAATCTGATGGATTTTAGGGGTGTAAATAGTCGGGCCATTTACCTTTTCTTTATTAAATGAAACTTCGGATTCCAATTGTTGGGCCACCTCCTTACCACGGTCCAGAAGCACTAATTTCTCTTCATCATTCTCCTCCTGATTCATCCAGATCTGCTCCACGATGTGCTCTGACCTCTTCTCCTTCTCCTTCTCCGGTGATGGCAGTGGAGATGGAGGCACATATAATTGACACTGGTGTTCTTTCACAGCTGTCTGTAAATTAACCACATCCCACCACTTCCATGCTGGAATTTCTTTGTCAATTGAAACCTCATCCATGCCAAATCGAGTCAACATCAAAACCTTCAATTCTTTGGACTGCGACTTATTATCCATTGAAACCATGCCCATGCCTCCATTAAAGCATTCAACAACGACTTCCACCTTTTTCCTCTCAGACAACTGATTTATTGAGAAAATTCTTCCCAGCTAGTGCACAAGTCTTCTTAACCCTTCTAGAGTTAAATGCACCTAATGGGAGGTTTATCAAATCCAAGCCCCCTTTAGGTTTGGATATCTGAGGGTGTGATGGCATTGAATTTAAGTGGGTTGATGGGGTTTTTGTGGTTTGGTTCAGTATAGGGTGTGGATTTAGATGTGGTTTCATTTGGTCTAGTGTTTGGATGGCTCCATTTAGTAGGTGGGTATGATTTGAAGGTCTTAGATCCTTTGTTTAGGGTGTGATGGTATTTTCTTGTAGGAAGGCAATTTCAAAGGCCATGGTTAAGGTTGGAGGTCGGATGATTTTAATCATGGTTTTGACCTCCTCTTTCAGGCCACTGATGAAAATTGAGATGTAATAGGACTCGGGCAAATGGGGCGGGGATATCATTACCTGCGATTTCAACTCTTCAAATTGCTCTAGATATTCCATAATGGTCCCCTTTTGCCTCAGCTTACTGAAGACTTCAATCACTTCCTCAGTGGTGTTTACAGCAACCCGTCTACAAAGTTCACTTGAAAACTTGTCCAAATCAGCATGAGGCCATGAATCCATATGTCCACTTTTCCCTTCAAATACATCTCAGCTATTCCCACCCTCAACTCATCAGCCACTTGATGTATCTGGAAATATTTCTGGGCTTTCCTCAACTATTCTCTAGGGCCTTTTCCCCCAAAATAAGGAAACTCTATTTTGGGTAATTTAGTATTCATTCTAGCTCCCTAGTTCCACGAGTATTTCCCGGTGATGGTCACTTCCCAGAGGACTACCTTAGCTTGTTTGAGGTGGAGTACCATATCCTTCAACCTATTTTTCCTTGTTGTCTGCCTAACCCCTATTCATCTGGACCAACATGGATACGATCGATTCGTATTTGTTATTAATTTCTCCCATCAAATACTCCATCCGGTCCGGCTTAGTGCAGACCACCTTCAACATTTACTCTGAAGATTTAAAAGCCACACCCAAGCCTGATATTTCTTTGTCTAGCTTCTTAAGGTGTTCCGCATTAGATTTACTCTACTCCTAGTTTCAGCCATACCCAAGTCACATTGCTGCTCTGATGTAATGGTTGAGCTTCGTTCTCAACCTCCAAACTTACTCAATCAGTATTAAATCACATTAAATCACAGAACTTAAGAGGAAATTCAGTAAGACAGTAACCTAGTAAATTAATTGCAATAATGGTTCACTTACAGCAATTAATCATAAAAGACGATGAGAAGAAATGGAACAAGAGGAAAACAGAGAGAATTTGAAGAGGGCAGATCACTCATACACTTTGCACGCCCCACCATCTGATGCTATTCAGACGGCTATAACAGAAATGAAAAGGTGGGAAGAAATGAAATGTGTGTTTCCCATTTTACAATCTATAATTTTATTTAAACGATGCCACAGCACTCAAAGCCAAACGACGCCATATTCTTCTAATTCAATCTTCAGTTTAAACAGTTGCCTATGGTGTTCCTCTTCCCTTTTCCTCCCCAGTCTAGCTGAGTTCCACCCTTCTCGTCATAACAAAATAATGCATAGTTCAAGCGTAAAATCCCAAAACAAGAATAATACCAAAAAAGACAACAAAACAATTGACTCAGAATCAAACTCAGAAACCATACGGACTTGTTGAGGATACATACCTTCGGTGACACAATCTAGACAATACGATCGGAGGATCATTAGAGGCCCATAGACAGGGTGCAGTGGCCATATGTAACGAAACCCTTTTTTCCTGTTCATTGTCAAGATCATGTATAATAAATTAGAAACAAGACTATATGTGCACGTCTTCGAACTAAACAATTAACAATGAAAGCAATACCTCTTCATAAAGAGGCACAGGGAATAGCCAAAAGATGCTACCCACGGATGCTAAGGTAGTCAGAAATCCCCAGATAGTCCAAAGGATATGAAGGTAAGCCCCGACTGCCTTTAAAGCAAAGCATAGTAAGAGAAAGACCTGAAATCGGACAGTCCAATACGTGAGTCCCCATAGTCTATGTTTTTGAATTTTAACAAATTTAAAAGACAAATAAATCATTAATCAAATACTAAGGTAAGGACTAGTTCAGAGAAAAAGTGTTATTTTCCTGTAAAAAAGATGGAAAATGAAAAGAAAATATTATAAAAGATTTCCAAAAGCAAATAAACTTCTAGCATAAAAAGAAATTCCATATTTTCCAAACAATAAACTCAAATTCCATATAAGCCTGCCAGTATGTAAATTAACCCTCACTTTAAACATGATATATGATTAGCCAAACCCTCATAAGAGACCATATATTCAGGCTTGATATTAAATTAATTGATCAATCGCGTATTGAATTTTTTCCGATTCATATCGCCCTAGATTCAATTAATCTTTGAACAAAAATCTGAAAATTTGTCGAGAATACCATAAAAAGTAAAAGAAGCACGATCAATTGCAGAAATTTATACGATTGTTAATACCCTAACACTATAATTGGACTGAAAGGACCAAATTTCAGGAAAAAAACAATTCAAGTTCATATTTCCCAAGAATCGGAAAAAAGATAAAATAAAACAATCCTATTACGTAAAAAAATAAAATAAAAATAAAACAAAAACCAGTTTGTGATGCGTTTGACTGACTGATGAATTGCAACTCCAATGGTTCCCGGACGCCGAATGCAAGTCGAAGAATCGTGCTACCATTCTTCGGATTAATGTTTAGAGGTAGACCCAGCTAAAATCAGAGCCTAAAAAATTGGCCTAGACCGACCAATGCAGATAAAATTTGCAATTTCTTAGGTCTGGCCAGCTATTACAAGATTTTCTAAGATAACTGGTCCACCGACACAATTGACCAGAAAGGGAGGGAAGTTCTAATGATTTAGAAGTGTGAAATTAGCTTTCATGAATTGAAACAAAGATTGGTTTCAGCTCAGACAATTCCAGAAGGTACAAATTGATCAGTGACGCGTCTAAAGGTGGTGTGGGAGGCGTGTTAATAGAACATGGAAGCGATGATAAAACATTAAGAGTTAATATTTAAAATTATGATCCAAAAAATTCTTTAAATTAATATTTTAATTTTAATTTAAAGAATGAGTTTGACTTTTTAAGTTTTAATAATGTTTGGTCCTTTCGGGTCACCTGATCTGGGCATATGGCTTTTTTAATGATCTCTTTTATGGTTATGTCGACGATGATGGGTGGATCTAGTAATTGGTCTGGAATTTAAAAAAATAAAGGAGTTTGAGCTCTTTTGGCTTACTCCTTTTCCACCCGTTCGAGTTACCATTGTTGATCCAACTTGTCAGGGAGCTTCATAGGGAATTGTAGGATCCCAGTGCGTTTTCCTTCGATCGAGGGCAAAAGAAGATAAGTTTTGTCTCGGCTCGAATTGAATTCACTTTCTCTCTATCAAAGCCATAGAGATGTACTAATTCATCAAAATCGAAAAGGGAAGATTAGGGAGTAAAATCAATACAGGGCAATGTGAGTTGCTGTTTAATTATCAAAGAATATTCTCATAGGATGAGAGACCTCAACTCCAAGGCTCAATGGCCGATTTAGTCAAAAGGCATTCATAATCTATATCTTCCTATTGACAGAAAGGGAAGGAAGTTCTAATGATCCAGAAGTGTGAAAATAGCTTTCATGAATTGAAACAAAGATTGGTTTCAGCTTAGGTATTGACAATTCCAGAAGGTTCAAAATGATCAGTGACGCGTCTAAAGATGGTGTGGGAGGCGTGTTGATAGAACATGGAAGTGTTGATAGAACATAGAGAGTCAATATTTAAAATTATGATCCAAAAAATTCTTTAAATTTAATTTTAATTTAAAGAGTGAGTTTGACTCTCCAAGTTTGACTCTCCAAATTTGGAGAGTCAAACACACTCTCTATAATTAAATGCATTCAAAGTATTTTAATTTTCAATGTAAAAAAATAATAAATATGTTTTGAGAGTAGTAAAATTAAGTGTCAAATATAAAGAGTTTATTGGAGTACTTCAAAATTTTGACTCTCTAAATTTATATATGCTTTTTAAAAATAGAGAGTCTATTAGAGATACTCTAAACAGTTAAAACAATATTAATAGAGTTATCCAACACATGACTTAGAACTCATAGATGTAGCTCACGCCCTAAAAATATAGTGTCACTATTTCCATGGTGGTAAACGTGAGATATACACTGATTATAAAAGTATTAAATATTTCGTCATTCTAAAGGAGTTAATATGAGACACAGGAAATTGTTGGAATTGGTCAAAGACTATGGCTGCACCATTCTTTACCACCAAAGTAAAACTAATGTAGTTATTGATGCTCTTAGTAGAAAAACAACATGAAAGTTGACAGATCCAACCACTCAAGGACAATTATTTAAGGGATTTGAAAATTGGAGACTAGAGGTTGTTGCACCTTCAGTACAGAAGTAAGATATTATTGCATCTCTAATGGTACCCACTCTTAGAAAACGAATTAGAAAAGCCGAAAAGAATGACCCATTTTTGTGTAAAATCATGGCTGAAGTTGGGATAGAGAAGCGAAGAGGATTTGTGGTAGCTAATGATAAGACACTTCTATATAAAAAGCAGATTATGTGTTCCTAAAGACGAGGGATTAGGAAATAAATTCTCGAAGTACACTCCATCCCTTTTTGGTGATAAATCTGAAAAGAGGAGCATGACTCTTTGTAAGGAAGTGTATGGTCGTCAACAAGTGAATGCAGAATATCAGAGACCTTAACGGTTGCTTAGACCACTAGATATATCGGAGTGGAAATGGGAACACAAAACCAAGTATTTCATGGGAGGATCGTCTTGCAACGTCGGCTGGCTTTCTTCAAGTTAAGATGGGATTCACCATGGAACAATAAGCACATGTTTATGTTAGATAGATAGTCAGGTTGCATGGGATCCTTGTTTTTATTGTTTCAGGCAGTGATACAACATTTACATCAAAATTCTGGAAAAGTTTACAAGATGCTATGGGAACAAAATTGAAATTTAGTATCGCATATCATCCGTAGACCAATGGACAATCTGAAAGATATATTAAGAGTGTGTGTACTAGATCTTGACGGTAGCTGGGAAACACACTTACGTTTAGTAGAATTTTCTTATAACAATAGTTTTTAGGATACTATTGACATGGAATCTTGGTAGGAAATGCATATCATCTATCTACTAGGATGAGGTTGGAAAAAGAAAGATCCTAGGACCTGAGATCATTGATTGACCAGTACAGTCTATGGATAAGATTCAAGACAAAATTAAGGCTGCTTAGGATAGGTAGAAAATCTATGCCTTGAGTTCCAAATTGGTGACGATGTATTTGTAAAAGTAGCTCCAATTAAGGGAGTATTTAGATTTTGAAAGAAAGAAAAATTGAGACCAAGATTCATAGGATCATTTGATATATTAGTTAGAGTTGAAGATGTGGCACACAAACTAGTCTTGCCACCATAACTTTCAGCAGTACATAATGTTTTTCACATATAAATGTTACGAAAATACTTCCATGATCGTAGTCATGTGATCAACCATCAAACTTTTGATGTACAACATGATTTAACATTTGAAGAGATGCCAATGGTGATATTAGACATAGAGATTCATGTCTGAAGGAAGAGGAAAATTCCTATAATCAAGGTGCTATAGCATAATCATGGAGCGGAAGAGTCAACTTGGGAAAAGAATATGAGATGAAAATTCCTATAATCAAGGACAGAATTATTTTAAGGAGGGTAGGTTGTAGAACCCTAAATTTTTTAGTTGTGTTGCATATAATTTATTTGTCAATTGATAGGAATGCCACGTCTAGTCAAATTGTTATGCAAGTCAATTTGTTATGCCCACTAGTTAATTAGATGTATATGATTTTTCCTTAATAGTTGATGGACCAAAATAAAAATAAGCATTAAAATTTTGTACTTTTATTTAATTGGGTCAAATAGTTAACTATTGAAAGAGTTATAATTACCCAATCGATATTGGGACAATTTTGAAGCTTGTAATAAATTGTGAATTAAGTACTCAAGAAAAAATTAATTTGGATATGTTAAACTCAAGTTAGAGTCAATTAAGAAAACTACTTAATTAATAATATTAGTTATCAATTTAGACTAAACAACTTTTGTAATACTGGAGTTGTTTGATAGATCATAATTAATTATGCATATTAGGATTGAAAACAAGTCAATTTGGATAAGATCGAATCAAGTTAGAGCGATCGAAGAAAATTGTGGCCAAATGCATTTTTAGGAATTAATTCATCAAAGTGTTTTTACAGATTACTTCATCGAATTTAATTTGCTTCTATACTTTAGTTAAAGTAAGATTTTAAGTCTTAACAATAATTAAGAAAATTTTGATTGTTAAATCCTAATGTAAATCAAATTCCAATTCAACTGTAGCCAGCCGCCGTTTAGCGATAAAATCAAATCAAATCAAAGATAGTAAAAGACTGTATTTATCAAATAATAGTTTAATTTTTTTGTTAATTAAGTTATTTGTAATTTAGTTAGAATTTAAGTACAAATCAATTTGGGAAAACCATTCATGTTTTGACACTTCATGCCATTATTGTGGAATTATATGAATTTGATATCACTTGTATTATCCAATACGATTGAACTAATTAATTAGTCATTATCTATATCATTTAGGATAATAACTAATTGATTATGATACAATCCTAATCCTAATCAAACTACTCTAAGTTTACCTGTAAATATCATATGCATATATGTTTGCCACAAAATCTTCTTTAACTTTTGTTTCGTTCTTAAAAAATTCAACAAAAACCCTATTAAAACTTTTTGAGGGTTTTCAAGGGAGTTTCAATTTTATCCTTCGTTCTGACCAATTCAAAAACTGTTATTTAGCTGTTTGAGGTGAGGTGTTCAGTGCTATTAGTGGTTTTCCACGTCTTTTCAAATATGTTTTTATGTATGAATTTAATTACTTGAGTTCAGGGCTCCTTCGGGGGTTATCATGATACATTTTGAGGCATACCTTTGGATATGAGTTAGTCTTCACATTAATTTGCAGCATAAGCTAAAATTATCATTTGTCAAGGTGTGATAATTTTCATTTTATGTAGGTAAGAGAGTAATTTCATTTTTGATCTGAATGTGGAGTAGCAAGCATCTTATTGATTATAATTCGTTAATAATCATCCCTCTTTATTTAGAAGTTTAAGGTGAAATTAGCATGCTGGATGCGCTATTGGACCAACGGATCCTTGTCATGAAATACTCAAAATTTCAGAAATATTAGAAATTTTAAAAGCATCTGATTATTATTTTTATTAATACTCAAAATTTCAGAAATATTAGAATTTTTAAAAGCATCTGATTATTATTTTTATTTTGACTTCATTGTGAGTAACATTATTATTCCAATTAGCCCAATTTCAATTGCATGTTAAAAACTAGTTTTTATCAATATTTTGATATATGTTATGATTCCAAAATGTTCCGCATATTTTAATATATCTTTCATTAAAGATTGTCAAATTTTATTGAATTTTCCATTATATTGAAATTAAATGTTTTAAGCACTTTAACAAATTCGCGTCGCATTACTAGAATTCGCGACGTTGCAACCTATATGAACTTCGAGGCGAGGCCATCTCAATAGATAGTTCGAGTTTCTTTCTTAAAAAGATCATGAACAGGTGAAGGACAAGGCATATGAGCACAAAATGAGATTGCATAGAACTTGGAACACATGATGCTTGTATGTGTAATTTCACCCATATCATCAAAAGGAATAACAGGTTCATGA
>CAIGRB010167785.1:0-17366 GCA_903798255.1 Fraxinus quadrangulata
GAATCTTCCAACGGGTCTCTAATGTTTTGTTTAATAACAAAATATCCACGTGTTCATTCAAATGTCACCACACTTTAGCTTGTGAGATCAGCTACTTACTTCACAAGTAAGAAATGACACACGTGATAATCTATCCTACAACTAAATAATTAAATAAATGGAAACGTCTAATTTGAGGTTAAACTAACCGAAATTTGTTCTAAAACTTTTTAGTGAATTTTAAAATATTAGTTTTCATAATGCGAACACACGTAGCAATTATAGTTACGAAATTCACGACAGGTTAGATCAAATTCAAGAAAACCAAATATCACAGTTTGGAAAGCTCAACCCAATTAATTATTGAACAAAGAAACAAGACAATCGAAAACAATATCTTGACCCTGTGATCCAAAACTTCTGAACCTCACTTGAATTATTGACGTCACAAAAATTTAATTCTTGATACTTCGTTCAATCAAGAATAAGTTGAAAGCAATATATTCGCAATAATATCTCAATTATTGTGATTTTTTACAATAAATTAATTAGATCATATTTATAGAGAACCCATAAAACCTAATTAAAAATAAAATTAATAGTATAAATATCAAGAATTATCATAAAATTATAATTCTAACTAAACTATGATTCTTTCCCAAAAATTAAAAACTTTTGCACCAGATTAATGTCATGAGGCCACATAGTTCATACAAAATGCCACCTTATTTATCGGTATAGAGACATGCGGCAGCACCTCCTGTAGCATTATGCGGTCGTGTAGTTTTCCTCAACAGCTTGTTCTTACTTTGTTTGAATTATGGTTCCCATCTTGTTTTCACTTCCAAGCCCAACATGAAACTTATTCATTTGTTTGTTGTGATCGATATTTCATCCACTATAGCTTGAACAAGTAATCTCTTGACTTCCTTGACTTTCTTTGCTCTTAATCTAGTCAATAGTCATTCCTCCACAACCAACGAATCATTGTCCTTGCTAGCCTTTGTATCATGAATCTCATCATTTCACCTATAAAAGTATCGAATTTCAAATTGCAATCAATTATTTTTATACTGCTTTTTTTTTTACAAGATAGTATTTATTCCATTCTCGGGATTAATCCCGTTGAAGTTGGTACAGAAAGGGGCATTGGTGGAGCTAAGACGGCTTGAATCATTATGGGTCGAGCTATGGGCTGGGTGTTGCAAGAAAGAATAACTTTATTTACAGTGTGGAGAGTGACGTACAAAAGGCAACTTACAAAAATACCCATAAAATTAAAGGTCTTTAGAAAAATTATATGAAAAGTATTTGGAAATAAAAAATACTTTGTAAAATTAAATGTCGACACAATATCACTTCTTTTAATCTAAATGTCACTTTTTACATTTAAAAAGTGACACAATGTCACTTTTTTTTTAATTATAAGTCACTTTTTATTATTAAAAATTGATTTTGCCACACAAAAAAGTAACAAAAATTAAAAAAAAAAAAAAAGTGAAATTTTTAATGTTTTATGTAACACATATATTTAACTGATCCAAAAAAATTCACTAGTTGATCCAAAAAAAAAAAAAATCAAATGAGATTGATTGCAACCATCTTAAAAGAAGTGACAGAAAATATTATTTTTCTCATTCATATTTGTATTTATATTTTCAAAGTTTAAATATGAATTCAAACTGTATAAAATTAAATGTCATAAATTTATTAAAAAAATGACATACAATATCATGAAGTGATATTTGTAACTCAAAAAAGTTGAAATTTAGAAAAAAAGTAACAAATAATAAAAATGTGACGGATTAAAAAAATGTGACAAACACTAAAAAAATAACAAAACAACAATCAAAAATTACGTTTGTCACTCAAAAAAGTAATAGAACATTTTTTAAAAAGTGAGACAATAAAAATGACAAATTTTCAAAAAAGAAACAGAAAAAAAAAGTGACAAACAACATTCAAAAAAATGACAAAAATTCAAAAAAGTGACAAACATACCGATCAAAAACCTATGTTTGTCACTAAAAAGTGACAGAAATTTTTAAAAAATAAAAAATAATAAAAAGTGACAAAATTTTGAAAAATGTGAAAGAAACTTAAAAAAAAAAAAGTAACAATCACTCTTCAAAAAAGTGAAACATTTTAAAAGTGACAAAATTTTTAAAAAATGACAAACACTTTAAAAAGCGACAATTTCAATCAAAACCTACATTTGTCACTCAAAACAAAATTTTAAAATTTTAAAAAAGTAACAAACAATAAAATAAAGTGATAGAAATTTCAAAAACTGACATAAAATAAAAAAAATGTGACAAACACTGAAAAAAGTAACAAAAATTTAATAAATGAGAAAACATCAATCAAAACATTAAACTATATCATTTTATACAAGTTCAATCACTCCACCATCACCACTACCGTCATTATATTACACACAAAAGTCACTTGTCTAACCAATGCTTTTCGATTGTCTTGGAAAGCTAAGGTGTGCCTGTCACCACAAAGGATTTTGTCTCATCCTCTAATATTTCAATGGATAGTGTGCTATAGTCGTTGTCAAAGTTATATTGGGTACAATCAAGAGGATTCAATAATTATGAATCGTGTGTTGATGGAACATGGGATGTTTAATTCAAAACTAGTCAAAAGTTACAAAGCTGAAGTGCTTAACATGGAAGCACTTGGAATGAAGGTCAAGGTTGAGGACTACATAAAATTTGGAAAGATTCAAAGTAAAATTCGACTGCCCCGTCGCTGTTACCACCACGTCAGACCACCATTTTTTACGTGACTCTAAATCCGAAACTAAAACATACAATGTCACTTTTTAAGTTAAAATATAATTTTTTTTTATTAAAAAGTCATACGGTGTCACTCTTATTAAAAAATTATGTTTATCACTCAAAAAAATGACGGAAATTAAAAAAAGTAACATACAATAAAAAAGTGACAAAAATTCAAAAAAACAACAAATACTCAAAAAAATGACAAAACAACGATAAAAAACAAAACAGTCATTGCAAATTTGGTTGAAGCCAACACAAAGAAACGAAAGAAAGTAGGATTCTCAAAACAAAACAAATAGATTAGTAATAGCACAAAAACTTAGGGATAAATCTAATAAAAACTTAAACGCCTAGACATGGCTCAGCCATTCCTCGATAACCAACTAAGCAACAAAGCCTCCAATCTAGTGCTCCATTTCCAACTGTAAAGAATAAATTCAAAAATTAAATTTTTTTTCTTTTAATTATAGAGCGTGCAAGAAACACGAAGAGAAAATGAAGAGAAATTGTAAATGCCTTGGGAAAAGAAGAAGAAATCAATCAAATAACGAGGACAAAAAGGCCCACCAAACCATGAACTCCAATTTTGATCTTTCATCAACAAGTGATTCCCATTTATCCCCAAAAACCCCATCACTTGGTCTTTCTTTCCATACTTCATTGCATTGACAATATAATACCGTAGAATAGATTGGTCCAATCTCGACAGTGTAGTGAACAGTGCAGAATTATAATGAGAAAAACATCGATTTAAGAAACTGAGCAAATCAATCAACTTTTCAGCCTCGAATTTGGAGATGTAAACAAAGAAAATCAAATCTAAAATCTTATCGACTTCAAATTCCTCGCCAGTATTAGTTCCCAGCTCTTTTCCCAAAGATTGAAGAGTTTCTGTAAATCTTCTAAATACCATAAATTCTCTAACGAGTTCCTCTGCAAATTGCATGTTCTCCATCCGTAGAACTCAAATGAAATGAAAATTTATTGGTCTTGAAATTGATTATTTAAGATAAAAATTAGGAGTTAAATTGAATTAGGGGGAAATTAGGGAGTATTAATTACGGTTGATAGAGGTTTTAATTTGTTTTAAGTGTATTTGTCAATTTTTTATGGTACGCAGCCTAATTTCCTCAAAAAATACGCACTAATATTTTTAAATTATGTTTAGTTGATTAATAGAGTCTTCAAAGCAGAATTGGAATTTATTTTTCAAAAAATCAATTATAAATTTTAACAGTAAACGTTACTCAATTTCTCGTTTGCTTTTCTCTCCCCGTTTGAACTTTGGAATGAGAATAAAAATTGAGATATTTCATTTGTCAAAGATATTAAAATTTTGACCTTATAATTGAAATCCATTGAAATCTGAACTGTAAAAATTCTTAAAAAGCTTGGTGTGTACATTTATGGATTCAAATCCTCTCTGTCTTCCATTCTTTCAAAAAAAATTAAAATTCTATATATTTATTTTCAATCATACGTTCTGATAAATATATTTCATTCAAACAATTATTGGGCGGGTTCATCCAAACAAAAATAGAGAAATTCTAGGAGTGCGATATCGTCGTAGTATGACAAACCTGCACCGCATTTGGGTGTAATTTTGGACTGGCTAGGATTGGACCAAACCCCAGAAAAAGTAATGAAAATAAGCATATATACTTGTGTGCCAACTATCGTAACTTGGAAAAAAACACACTTCTTTGAAAAAGAACACTATAAACTTGAACTATTTTAGCCAGACGAAACTAATAAAATGAGCATGTTATACCTGTAGAAGACTCGAAATGATGGCTTAAGTCGATTATAAGCCTATTGGTTTGCGTTTTATTACGAATTAAACTAAATCTTACAACAAAACTAATCCAAGAATATATAATAGTAAATCCTATCTGTTACCAAACCATATGATATATTCTTCTAGCTTTCCTTAACCTCTTGTTTTGCGAGTTATGGGGTATTGTCACACATTTCGAGGAGACGAGGGTTCAGATGATGTGTCTGCAGAGTCACCTCCAGTAGGATTCATTGTCGACCCGCTAGCAAGAGAACCATTCCTGCCATTTTCATTTTGAGAAACAACTGGGATCTTCACAGCTGCTCTTTCCATTTCCTTCTCGAGTTCTTCTTCTTGGCGCAGTGAGGTGAACTGGCCATCTAAAGACCTGGCCGCTGCTAACCATATAAGAACAATCACGAGGAGTACACCTCCAAGATAGGGAGTTGAATTCGCAAGTGACCCGAAGGATAATATCATGAATTGTTGAATGAGAGCACCTCCTGACTTCCCCAAAGGATTGCAGACGACATCAATTGCTGCCTTCCCTTTAACCTGATCCAGCCATTTTAAAAAATTAGAATTGCTCAGAGCGATTTTGGATATAAGGTCAAGCATTCATTTAGCATCTAAAAGTGGAAGATCTGTTGTACAATGCAATCCAGCTTCTCCAAATCCGAAACTTGCAATCCAAAAATAGTTTAGAATTAATGTATTAAAACTAGGAATGAAAATATATTGAGATGAAGTGATGCAGGGCCAGCCCTGAGGATGTGCTGTGAAGGCAGTGCGACCGCACAGGGCCACATAAATATAGGGGTGTCGTAGAATTGGTTATATATGTATTTATATTGTGTAAATTACAGAAATCTATTTTCTAATGGGATTTTTATGCCAAGTTGAAGGGTGCTCAAATCTGAGGACGGGCTGTGAAGTGATGTATAATTACTAGGCAATTAAAGTATCAAACCTTGGTGTCCTCGTCCAAAGGAATGTAAGCCATTTCCTTGCATGGATCAAATAAGCTGTACTTCGCACTCTTACTGAAAATGTTCTGCATTGCTCCCACGTACACGGCTGCTAAAAGTGGAGTCATCCCAAACTTGGCAAGAGCAGGAGCAAAAGGGTCACCAAACAAAATCAGGGAGAAGAAACCAACTCCTGTGAGAAGTAAGACCGTGGGTGTAATCTTTGCGGCCACACCCCAACCATATTTGTCAAAAATCCATTGACTCAATATCATCATCGTGAAAGTTGCTATTCCAGTAGCAGTCGAGAAGTCGCCCATGAAGGATGAATATTCATTTGGTGTTGGAAACTACATAATTTAGGGGGCACAAGAATTAGAGAGAGAAAAATCAAGAACAGGAGTCTATTTAAGTGTATACTTGAAGGCCTAGTTTAATTTCACCTGAGCCTTAAGCTTTGATTTCCATGTAACTTCAACTAGATTGATGCTAATACCATATGCTACCACCAATGCGGCGAGATCCCTAATATATCTTGAAGACATTAAAAACTTTAAGCTCTCCATTGTTCCCATCCTCACCTTTTCCTGCCAGAGATAAATGCTACAGTTAAAATACAGCGGATGAACATCAGACAACTTCACTTCCTAAGAGTAGACCATTAAAGAAATTCAAAATCCTTAGCATTACTACAATTTTTCCGAATTCAGTAACACAATGAGAGATAAGTATACACAAAATTCAGATTGTTGAAAACGAATCTGAGGTGAATTCAGAGACTTTAGTTTCATAAATGCAACTATATTGCAGCCATAAAATAAGTGTACAAAGCTATAAATCATGGTTTCCAAATATCTTCATTTAGATACAAGATAAAGTCATTTGAATATAACAATAAAGCAAAAGGAGTCATTGAGGCTGATTACCTTCTTCTTCTTACTACGTGTGGGAAGAGGAACATTATGATTCACCCACCAATAAAGAGAACAGATAGCAAAGCCCATCAACACCACAATACTCATCATTCCTTTCAGGGAGATAGCCCAACCATCAATGCCAGGACCTAGATTTTGTCTCAATTGAGAGAAATATTTAACAGTACGGCCGGAGAAAATAAGGGCAACATTTGCTCCAAGTCCGAAAAGAGGATAGAATCTTTTGGCTTCCTCAACAGTAGTTATCTGCAACATAATGCATTGAAAAATGGTTGATTAGCAATGTTTCTTCAAATCACATAATAATTTCACATAAATGTGTTTAGCAGGCAGAGGCACCATATACTTCCCACAACGATTTTTTCTTTCTTCGTTTTTTTCTTATGAGAACAACAACAATTACCAATGTGACAATAAAATAGCGATTTTCATTTCGGGAAGCATCACACAACTATGTGACAGTAAAATAACGATTTTCATTTCAGGAAAATAGCATTACACAACACAACTAGTTAATATATAATTGGACCGCCAATGAGAATACAGAGTATCAAAACTTTTTTTTCTCTGACAAAACAACTAGAATCCACACATTAGACTATACCGAGCAGACAACAATAAAAATATGAAAAACATATATGTTTAAGCAACATAAACAAAAATTCAATCGTAATAAAAATTATTGTTTGATTGATTCCGATTCAGCTCAACAGCATAGCATTTATATCCTAAGTTGGGAATCACTGGAATCTGAAACATAAGATAAAGAATAAGATATATACATATACAGATGCTGATACTTCGGCAAGAATCAGAATATCGAACCAGTTCTTTATCTATTTAAAGAACTTTGGATTACTACAAAAGGCAATGAACAAGACATATGACTGAAAACATATATACACATACATGTAATAATGGGATGAGTCAATTACCTGATTGGCAAATCCCCAAAACAGCACAGAGATGACCACACTTCCCCAAAGTTCAGCCATGACGTAGAACAAACAGAAACTCCAGATCCTCAGAATTGCAAGTGGCCCAAGAAACCTTGGACCCAAAATATTCAGAAGTTTATCAGCAAGAGCTGTGGGGTGGAAATAGTGACTGAGAGGATACAACACAAATCCAAATGCACCAAAGAAGGCTATAAATGGCAAAATAACTGCGAAGAAAAGAGCCTCTTTTGACAGCACATCTGCCAATTTTGTATACAAAAGCATGAACCCAACAGCCATAGGCAAATTCACCCATGTTTTCAAGAAAGGTATAATTTCAGCGCTAGAGCCTTCAGCTGTTACCACCAACACATCCTTAGTGTCCCTAAGAATTGTATAATTGAAAAGAATACAAAAAAACATCATCCCAAGTGGTATAATTTTCTTAAGGGTCACAAGCTCAATACCCATAAACTTGGGTGACTCTTTCTCTCCATACACAGGCTGCCCATCACCTGATGCTGCAGCTGCCTCGGCCCTGCAGATAGGGAAAGTTCTGTTCTTTTGGCCAATCAATTGGGGTTTTGTCACAAATCCTTGAAATTTTGAAAACCCATCGAGAGATAAAGAGGACCGATTATATGATTTTGGTTTTAATAAGAAGGGATTCAAAGGGTTGAATCTATGCCTTAACCCATGTGATGCTGGTGGATGTAACGCTCTGGTTCTGGGGTTTGAAGGTAAAGAAATAAGCCCTCTTGTCTGTAAAACTGCTTGCATTTTTCTCTATAAACAAAAGTTCCTCAAGAAACTCGAAGATACTTTTTTTTATGAACTGAAAATTAGAGAAGGTGATAAGGTTGGGAGATGGAGAAGAGGATGGTTCTGTTGCTCCCAAGAGGGCTGAGGAAGATAAAGATGTACAAATATCTTTATATATCACTGGGAATTGAAACCCTGAATTGGCATTCTTGAGTACACAAACATAAGGAAAAATAATAATAACATATTTTTTTTTTTTTTGGAAAACAAAATACAGAGAGGAAAATCTTGATGTCAGGGTTTTCAGCAAAAATGATATTTTAACAAAGAAATTTGTTCAATAATTATTCATTTTACAATATTTTAGACCAAAATATTGTTGTTAATAATTTATAATTCCACTAAAGATAATGTGCACATATCAAATCACAATAAAGACTTCTCATTGACACACGTATAAAATATCGATAACTATATTTCAAATGTCAAGAATTTTATGAATATAGATACTCTCATATTTAGAATAAAATTTCGTTATAAATAAATGAAGTATTAAAATAAATATGGTTTAAATATCAATAACAACTTTTAAAATACCAAGAGCGTCATTTTAATATAACTTCTCATGAAAGCTATTTATTCCTATCGAAATTCGTGACAAATTGAAAAACTAAATGCTTCATTTTTCATTAAGGATATAATAGAGAATTTAGTATTAAATTTGATCATTTTTGTAAGAGTTGTCAAAATTAGACACTTTTTAATTGATATGGAATTAGCCATTTTAATAAATTCCCCTATTTTAATTTTATGGACAATTCTTTATGAAATAATAAAAAATTATTTTTTTCTTGTTTATTAATAAAGAATTAGACAAGTATTTTTTATCACTCAATTACAAGGAAATTTGTGATGAGGAAAGTAAGAAAGGGTAGCAATCAAGGCTGGATCTTGGAAGGATTCAACTAAAAGTGCAAGAGAATCATGTGAAGAAAGTGCATCTCGTGCCAACAATAGACGTGCAATGTTAACTATTAAATACCCCCATTGGGATATTTTTTTGGTTCTTTGGACTATTGTTTTAAAGTCAATTTTAGGCTAAATTCAAAAATTGGGTCAAATATAAAGTTGAAAGTGATCTTTATATTTTAGCTTCACTCTTTGAATTCTACAACTACCACCCCAACTTTTTCGATGGTGAACTAGAGAGGGAAGACAATTTTTGATTTTGGAAAAATGACTTGCTCACGTGTTATTCTGTTTTGTTGTTGGGATTTTCAATTCACCTTGTGATTTATTTTCTGAGCATTTCGGGTGGATGAATCTAATACCCAATCGCATGACAATGACAATCACATTCAAAATTATATATCTACTTCTCGTATTTTTAGAAAAGAGGGCTATTCGTCGAAATATGCTTGAAGAAAAATAACATTTGATTTTTAAAATATCTATCATTTTTTGAAAAGCATTGCCTCCCACTGTTTGGTTTTATACGTATGCTTCTTCTTTCGTCACAAAGGAGGAGAAACTTTTAATAAATAGAAATTTTAATATTGGTTTTTTAAATTTTATATTTCCGTGAGTTTAGACAAAGAATATAGATGTGAAATTGATTTTCTAGGGCAATATGAGTCATTTGTTACTAACTACTTTATTGGGGAATTTCTCATCTTAGTAGGAGCTTTCCAAAAAAATAGCTTAATAGCAACATTAGTGGTGCTTGATCGTGCTCTAGACCTATGGAACTAAGAACCACATTTCGGGGTCTTGCACTCACTCCCTTTTCGATCAAAATCAGGAGCTTTTCATATAGCCGGTGTGATCCCACCTAGGTGAGTAGAGAAATTCATTACAGAGTGCCTTTAACTTGTAGCATCAAGATAGGCTAGCTTCGTTAGTATCTGTTTATTTTCATTATATCTTAATATCTTAGGAACAACCTCGATTATAATGAGCTCATACGCCAAAGAAAGGAGCAAAGATAGGCATCACATAAGAAGAAATGAACATTTTAGAGCATCATAAGAAGATACATATATTTTACCAAACATATAATATATCATTGGAAGGCTAGTCAAATTTGGATTTCAATGCACTTTACAAATCGCTATTCGGAGATCCCTACCAAAAAATGCTCATTCTACTCCAAGCAGCCAAACATTTGGCAAGCAGCGTGGATTACTCATGGTCGTAAGTTCCACTTGTGGGGCCACAAGAAGACCAAGGAATCAGCCTAACTCATTGCAGTTCGCAGAAACACTCGAGCTTAAACTTCAAGGTTGCGAGGCGAGGTCTTCAAGTCAAATTCTGCTACAACTTGATTGACGTGTTGAGGGTATTTTGAGGGTTAATATTGACTGAAAAAAAGAGAACTACGCACCTCAAATAATGAATACCCTAAATACATTACATTGAAGGGGAGACAATCTTGCCTTAGAACATTCAATAACACAAATTGGAATTTAGGGTTTAGAGAAAAATGTTGAAGAAAAAAGATACAGACAGCTGCAATTTGAAGTTTTTGCTATGGGTTCATCACCAATCATCTTTTTCTTCTTCTTCTTTTTTTCTGAGTTTTGTGATGTCTTCTCAATTTATTATTTTTTTGTTGTTTACGGGGATTTAAAAAGGCCAAATGTATTTAATGTAAACTTTTTGAAACTCTCTAAAATTATTGATATATTTAATCTAGATTTGTTTAGATTTTTAAATCTTTAAAAGTTATCGTGTATTCAATTAAAACTTTTTAGAAATCTTTATAAGTCTTAGGGTATTTAAATTATCAATGACTTTTAAAAACTTTTATAAAAGTATCTAGAGTACTAATTTCTAAGCAAAAGATACAAAAATAAAATCTTAAAATTTATCTTTCATTCATCCTAAGATTTTAGGAGACTTTAACAAGGANAACCACATTTCGGGGTCTTGCACTGACTCCCTTTTCGATCAAAATCAGGAGCTTTTCATATAGCCGGGGTGATCCCACCTAGGTGAGTAGAGAAATTCATTACAGAGTGCCTTTAACTTGTAGCATCAAGATAGGCTAGCTTCGTTAGAATCTGTTTATTTTCATTGTATCTTAATATCTTAGGAACAACCTCGATTATAATGAGCTCATACGCCAAAGAAAGGAGCAAAGATAGGCATCACATAAGAAGAAATGAACATTTTAGAGCATCATAAGAAGATGCATATATTTTACCAAACATATAATATATCATTGGAAGGCTAGTCAAATTTGGATTTCAATGCTTGTCAAAAAAAAAGATGAATTAATAGCTCTAATTATGATTCTGTATTAAATTTTTATGGCTTCTTTATTTGCTTTTCCTAAATTTTCCAAATTATGAATTATTTGTGAACTCATGTCGAAATAGAGAGGTAAAATATCAATTTAGTACTAACGATAAAAATTATGAATTTTAATAGGGGACAGAAATATACTTATACAATTTGCACTCGTGTATGAATTTATCATGATCGAATGCACCTAGATTTATCGTGATTTACGTAAGGATATAGTAAATTCACAATTTTGAAGTTTGTTTAATTTTACTCGAAAGAGATTTTCAAACGATTTAGATAAATCCGATTGTCAACAAATATGAAATAATGGTCATAATTCAAATAGCGAAATTAAACCGAATAGCTATGAAAAAATCGTGAATCCCAACACTTATTAAGTCATCAAGTTTTTTCAAAAACTAGATTGTCGATTGTTTTGACTTAGTAAATTTTAGTTTAGTAGAAATCACAACACATCCTATTAATTTATAGTAAAGATTCAAATAAATAATTGGGATTAATTAGGTCAATAATCACAGCATGATTTTCAAGGGAACGATATTTACTTCACTTTATACTACTTGTCACGAAATTGTACACTTATAGTTTCGCCGAATACTTATTGATAACACAAGTAGTGACATTTGAACATGGTTGACCTCAAAATCTTGTAGGTCTCACTACCAATAGATCTTAACTACCCTCTCCATCCATCTATATGTTACATGCACTTTAGGAGAACACGATAGAATGCAAGTTGTTGCCACAAGGGTGCCAATGGTCTTATGCACTCCAATTCTTAAGTGTGAAAAGAGAAGTTGATATTTTGGCTAAGTTAGAGAATTTGCATAGATTTATTTGGAATTCTTTAGAGTATATTTATAGACGAGATTCTAGGTTGAGGCTTTTTAAAACTTTAGATACCTTTTTACGTACATTTTCTATACTGCCTATAAACATCCATGTGTCCAGTATTTCTAACTTATTATTAAAAGTGGCGCTTGTGGATTGCACATCCTTAGTCCTTGTTTGATAGCTATTATTTGAAAGCTTTTTTTTTTTTTTTTACATATTCATTTTCAACTATACATTTATACAATAAAATATTATGCAAGCAAATTCAAAATGTTTCTCTATAGTTTAACAACAATACATTCTCCTAAAAATCACAATTCAAAACATTATTTTTTTTTTTCAAATAATGGCTATCAAACAAGGTTTTAGTCTTCTTTAGGCAATGTAGCCTTTGTCCCATACTTTTCCATTTGTAGGTATAACCTACAAAAACATAACTAATTTGTACAAATTGATTTTTACCTCATTTGGAGAGATCCTTGGTGGACGAGGCTTGCTATCATATTGCATGTGTTAGAATAACTTTGGATTGTTACCCTAAGCTACTAGAAGGTTGAACACATCTAGGTTCGCAAAAACATGGGCATGTAGAACTACCTTCAAGGGTCTTAGAAGGTTGAACGTGTCTATTTTCACCTATTACCACATAGAGATTGAAGTATGGTGTGGATGTTTCTTCCTATGTGGACATGTGATCCCACGTGGTGTCCATTTGGGCTCCACAAGAATGGGAGGCATAATAATAATCTCCCAAGTTCAAACCCAATATTTATGTTGGTCTTAGGTCTCAAGTACATGACAAAATATTCATTCTATGTCAAGCATGTTGTAAGCCCCTCTCATGGTCAAGACGAGGTTGAAGGTATGTGATGTGGATATCTTCTTGGCCACATGGACATGAGATCCCACATTGAACCCACTTAAGCTCCACTTGTGGTGGAGTTTTTTTTCGCTTTGAGCTTTGCGAGATGGACAAGTCCATATCGTTTTCACATGAGGTGGAGTTGTAAAAACCTTTAAAATCAATAGTCTAATAGTACATGTCGTGATTGAAACAAATATTAGTAGAATACAAGAAATTTATATAAATTAAAAGAATAATTGTATTACATAAATATTAGAAGAAAAAGTTATAGTAGCAAGAAAGAAAGAAAAATGACAAAATACTTTTCAACGATTCAAGAGTGATTGTTCTAAAAAAAACTCGTTTAAGCTTTGTATAGGCTTGCAGCTTAATCTTATCGCATTATCACGCTTTACACTCTATTACACCATACCTCGTCTAGACTTCGCTCAACCTCATTTAGGCTCGTAAAATCTTAAAAAATAATCCTACCATCCAACCACGATTTAAGCATTTAGAACTGTGACAAAAACAAATCAATTTGAAAAACATGGACTAAAGTCTCAAGTTGTGTGGCCAAGCAGCCAAGAGGTACCATAATGTTAACCCACTCTTCCAGGTCAAAACAAATAGTGCAAGTATGGTCCTTGTGCACTTTGGAAAAGGACAATTCTTCAAATGTAAATTCAAGGCAATAAAACCCTCAAAATGCTTTTGCAAGGTGTACTCTAAATTAAAATTAATTAATTACTCTTTCCTATAATTTATACTTTAGAATAAATTATTTAACATAGTATCACTCATTTACAAAAATTGCATGTGTGCCATGTAAAAATGAAAGAGTAAATCAGTGTTCCTTGTAGTTGACTATAAAATTTTAAATACATAAATATATCTGTTTTTATAACTTAAACTTCCGATAAGATTAATAACATTTACGCGTTAAAAATTCAAATGTCTCCATCATCAAACTCAAAAGGGCGCTCAAATTTAAAATTCAATCCATTATTCAGGAAAATATGAATTAAGAAAAACAATTTGAAAGAAGTTATTGTTTATTGCCAAAAAAATCACTGGCCCCCATGGAGGAAAAAAGAAAGAAAAATCAAGTGTGAAACTCGCCTAAATAAATCACTGAGTCTAAAACAAGATATTGAGACAATGATGAATTCAAATGACTTCGAGTGGACAAAAGAAAATTGTGAGACATAAATATAACTTTCTATAAAAAATATTATGTAATTGAAAAATATAACTTACTACAATCTAAACATAATCCAAAAAATTTATAATTTATGCCCTTGTTTGGTAAAGCTAAAAAAATTCGATTAAAATTTAAGTCAAAGTAAACAATTAATTTTAACCACACATTTCATAAAATCACAATTTTCAACTACACATTTCATCAACTTTTATCAAAATTTATTAAAATTTTATTTTAATCTCTATCGAACAGGGACTATAATAAGAGTTAAAATGCTTTTAAGAAGTGTTAGCATGTGATCTATTTATTGTTCCACAGTCATAACCTCTAGACAGTAAAATGTAAATTAAAATAATTATATTCTTTGCATTTTTAATTAAATTGTAAAAACACCCTTTTGCATTAAAAAATTTGAGCTGCACGAGTTCTAACCAAATATTTATCGTAATATTTTTTTAACATTCGATTTGAATAATTGCAAAATTTACAAGTGCAATTACGTTTCGATACTTCGATATAGAACGTATCGACCCATCAAGTTAAGTTTACTTTCATGACTTGGTAATCATAGTCGAATTGTTGACGATATCAATTATTTGTCCAAAATTCAAGAAGAAAAAGAAGAAGGTTATTTCTCTCTCTCTCTCTCTCTTTTTTCCTCTCAATATCATGACGATTCCTAATTTATTACCTTGTTTGATCCCCCATCATTTAAAAGTTTATTTTTTTCAAACTTATTTTCAATGATTCCTAATTGATATTATCAATTATTTGTCCAAAATTCAAGAAGAAAAAAAAGAAGGTTATTTTTCTCTTTTTTTCCTCTCAATATCATGATGATTCCTAAATTATTACCTTGTTTGATCCCACATCATCTAAAAGTTTATTTTTTTTAAAACTCATTTTCAATGATGCATTTTCGTCGTAAGATATTCTACACATAAATTTATGAATTTTTTTAACTTTTCAACTACTCATCCTCTAAAAATTCATTGTTACAAAAATCACTTTCAACGAAAATGGGTGTCGGACATAGGCTAATACTGCATTGGCCACTTATACTTTTGACATGTGGCAAATGTCTATTGGATAATGTTAATAAAAAGTAGGAAAATTACTGCGAAGGTACCAAACCTTTCGTTGTGCTGTAGATTACATCATAACCTTTTATTTTTGCGATAATAGTCCCAGACCTTTATATTAATTGCAATCGGAGTCCATTGGACAAATTCTATCCATAATTCCATTAGTCGACACTGAAATTGAAATTTCAACTCAATTAACAAATTAAATAAGGTATAAAATGGTCAAAACAGTAATCCCACTAAAAATAATACTATTAAAATAATTAAACAAAGAACAAAAAAAAAATGAAAAATTAGATCATCTTCTCCAAATTGCCCACACCCTTCCCCAAACTCAGAAACTAGAAATTCCTGTCACCTATTGCCACCAATCCACACGACGCAGAACGCCATCATCGCCCTTCTTATTGTCCCCGAGCTATCTTCATTACCAACAACTTGTACCCACAAAATGCTCTTTATTCTCCCTCCAACTATATTGAAAATCAGGAAGGAAACGAAATTGAAGCCTGCTGTACTGCAGGGAAGAAAATGATAGATTCAACATGATGATTTCATGTTGAAGATCGGAATAGAATCCATGAAATACAATGAATACAAAGTGTTCTATTTATAGACTAAAAAACTAACTAACTATCTAACTACATGGAAGTCTCTAGAATGAAGAGCTGAGTTGGATATTCTAACAAAGAGACCCTAATAAAATATTGGCATCGATTCACACAAAAAACCAAAATAATTAGAAATTCAATAATTTCTGTATATAATGTATATATGCATTTTTTTCTCTCTCCTGCGCATTCAAATTACACAAGTTGAATTTCATATGTAAATTTTACTTNGAAAAATCTGAATCTGAACTATGTGTAGTGATGCACACCACAAACTGCAAAGATACCACAATGATCTTTGGTTCAATTTCTCCACCATTTTATGGTATACAAAAAAAAAAAATGAAATCGAATATCATCTCTTTCTATATTGAAAATACACAATTGTTACTGATTTTTGATGAAGATGAATTATGGACAGAACTTTGAAGTACAAACATTCTTCAGAATATTATCAATTTGATATTCAGAAGACACGCTTGTTTTCTTTTCCAAATCAACTTGTGAAACTGACATGAATGTACCATGGGTGCTTCTCTGCATCTTACGGGGTAGTTCACCAAGAATTACTAAAAGCATCAAGTAATTGCTTGAGATTCTTTTGATCCTCGTTGCACAAAAAAGAGCTTTTGTTGAGAGGTGAGCCTACCACCGATTTCAGAACAAGGCTGGCTCTGAAGCCAAAGTTATCTTCTGATTTGGCAGAAACTAGAAACCATGAATTAACATCCATAAAGGAGAAGAACATAGAAAATGGAATCGAAATAAATTCCATGAAAACATCTCTAATACAAAGCTAGAGAGAATAGAGGAAACATCTCTAGTAATTAATTTGTTCCATGAGGCAGGAAAATGAACCAGATCCATCATCAATGGTAGAATAACTCATTGATGAGGAAGAATTGAACAAATTAGCTTCTGTCAATTGCTGCGAAATCAGGTCACTGATGAAGATGAATTGATCTGGTTTTGGATCTGTGTTGATGAGAGGCTCGGTCGCCTTTATTGAATGCTAAAAAAAATCATATTCCAGTAGAATGCTAGAGTAAGGAGGAAGAACAGAACTGAGGTAGCAGGTTTTGTTGATCTTCAGTTTCATTTGTGGATGGCAAAATCAATGGAGAATCTCTCAGCTGCTTGAGCGGACTGGAATTGGATGTGTGAGATTGATTGGAGGTAAAAAAAAATTATATATGATGAAATTTGAGCAAAACGGTGGAGAGCCTTTCCTGTTCTGATACCATATTAAAAATAAGGAAGAAAACAAATTTGAAGCCTGCCGTACTACAAGGAAGAAAATGATAAATTCAACATGATGATTTCATGTTGAA